>JABUQX010074632.1:0-32500 GCA_015478945.1 Trachelipus rathkii | reverse complement strand
TTAATATCAGCATTAGGAGAGAGGTTTTTAAATCATAAAGAAATTATATCTTCCCTGCAATTTGTCATACCGAACAGGTGTATGAGAAGATAAAAAAAGATTGTGTAACATTTCACAAGGAAGATCTCGAAAGCCCAATTGAAGATTTAGTAAAAAGCAGAATAGGATTTATGGAAGTTGAAATGGCATCACAGTACAGATCATCCAAAAACAGCAATAGACGGACAAGTTTCTTGTTCGCAGTCACAATTTCCATATATTTACATCTTGTTGCAAATACTGGCAATTTTACCCGTGTCTACTGCTTCAGTAGAAAGAAGCTTTTCAACATTAAGACTTTTGAAAACCTACTTGAGAAATACTATTGGAGATGAAAGACTTACTGGACTTGCCCTCCTCTACATACATCGAAATATTGACATAAAAACTGAAGATGTTATCTCGGACTTTGCTCACTCTCATGCCCTGCAATTAAATTTAACAATTTAGGTAAGATGATTTTAGTAATTTATATAAATTATTTCCCATTTTTTCTTAGAAATTTTATATTTGGCCCTTCCACTTTGAATATATATATATATATATATATATATATATATATATATATATATATATATATATATGTATATATATATATATATATATATATATATATATATTGCTATATACATATATTTATATATATATATATAAGAAACGATTTTTGTCTGGCCCCCCCGAAAAATTTCTGATACGCCACTGTATAAATATATATATATAATATATATATATATATATATATATATATATATATATATATATATATATATATATATATATATATATATATATATATATATATATATATATATATATATATTTAGTGTATATATATATATATATATATATATATATATATATATATATATATATATATATATATATATATATATATATATATATATATATATATATATATATATATATATATATATAAAGCCTTAATAGCCTCTGCTCCTCCTACGAGAAACGGGCTACCTCGAGATATTGTTCCACCACAGCAGTTGGGTCTGATGTCCGTTAGGAGCAATAGCAGCAAATTTCTACTGATGTCCGTTAGATCCGGAACAATCCAGCAAAAATGTTTTATCTCGTCATTTGTCTGGGAGGAAATATCTTTAATAATAAGGGGAAGAAACACCATGAAACCTATGTTTATATTCCTAAAGGGAGAGATGCTCCCATGCGAAGACGGAACAGCATTACCTTTCGTTTCTCGTTCATAGAATGTTCGTGGGAGATATTTCGGTTGGTAGCGCCCCCAGTCAAATGGTAGTATGGATGGGTTTGATAATGGTGTATCTAGGGCCGAGAGGAATGGAAAGGATCTTTATATATATATATATATATATATATATATATATATATATATATATATATATATATATATATATATATATATATATATATATTATATTATATTATATTATATTCACAAATAAACACCACCGTTCAGAGACACAGCCCTAATCAAGGCGGAGGAAGGGGGGGTATTAACGTCCGAGCAGTACGAAGCCAAGACCCAGAAGAGAGAGTAGCTCATTTTCTCTCATCCGACCGGTTGCGAACCTGGGACCCTCGCTTTGTTTTGCGAGTGCTCTACCACTAAGCTATATGGCGCTTTTATATAAATAAATATAAAAAAAATAGATAAATACATGTACATAAATATAAACATACACGCATACATACATAATTCAAATATTTCAAAAAATATATAACTACCATTATTAGCATTATAGCATTAACGTTGATATCTTAATATTACTACCATCACTAATACTAATACTACAGTATTATCAGTAACATTATTATTAACACTATCACTATTATCATTAACATTATTTTTAGCACTAATTATTATTATTATTATTATTATTATTATTATTATTATTATTATTATTATTATTATTATTATTATTATTATTATTATTATTATTATTATTATTATTATTATTATTATTATTATTATTATTATTATTATTATTATTATTATTATTATTATTTAGTTAAATTGTAAAAAATAGAATAATAAACTCAATTGGTGTGATTTTTTCGTTCTTGATGGAGGGGTTGTTGCAATGTTTGGTATAGGAGGTTGTATATTGTAATTGTGATTTCCTGTAAAGTTGGCAACCTATTATGTCCAGATGGGCCCTATGTGAAGAATTTTTTGTTTCTGTTTGTAAATGGTGGATGGATGTGGAGTGGAGGCAGCCTGTTATTATTATTCTTAGGTCTTTGTTTTGGAACAATATCTAGTTTTTGAATGTTGACTGTGATATTGTGGGAGCTCAAGCGGGTGAAGCATAGTTCAAGATGGGACGGAGATATTGTCTGTATACTACTACAAGGGAAACTTTAGTTTCCATATTTCTAGTGACCGTAAACACGCCTCTTAACATCTAGGGAGTATTCCACCGCAAAAGATCATGTAACTCTATGCGGCGTTCTCATCAGTCTTCAACATTTTATGATCCTGTCCTCCTCATCCCACAAACATTCTCTTTGTAACTGGAATCTTTGCAAATTAATAAATACAAGAGCCAAACACAAATTATATCAGACCTCAGAATTGTATATTTCCATTAGTCCAACATCAATATGAAAGTTGGAATCAAAAATCTCCTGAATTTCCACAGGCCTCCTGCCTCCAAAGTTAACATCGATAGAGTTTTTTTTCTTATCAGTCTCCTGATGCGGGAAGGATCTTCTCCAAGATCAAAAAGTCGGTAATATATAATATATCTATAGTAATTCTTTTTTTCTTTAAATATTTTTTATTATTTTTTTCTGTTTTTTGTTTATAATTTATTAGTAATTTATTCTATGTTTTTATTTTTTCTTAATTTTATTTTTATTTTTTTTTATTTATTTTTATTTCTAATTTATTTATTTTTTATTTTTTGTTATATGTATAATGTTAATTTTAGTATGTTTATTTGTTTTTTTCCTTTATCAATTTTTATTTTCTGTTAATTTTATTTATACACCTGATGATGACTCTAGTCGAGTCGAAACGTTGAGTACAGTCACCACATCCTGTTCTTCCTTTGGTTTTGCTTTTATAAGAACCAGGTTCACAATCCACAATTACTTTGGATTATATATATATATAAATATATATATATATATATATATATATATATATATATATATATATATATATATATATATATATATATATATATATATATATATATATCTCATATTAAAAAAAAAAATATTTTTAAAATTGGATTAATTCATATCTGCTCCGATGATAAAAAAGTAAATATATTAAATTATCTTTCGAAATGTTCAAACATAAATATTGTCCGAATCAATAAAAGAATTAATTAATTTTAAAGCAATAGTTTCTTTATTTATTTTTAATAGAATTTCTCCTCTGACATATATATATATATATATATATATATATATATATATATATTATTATATATATTATATATATATATATATATATATATATATATTAGTTATATATAGAAATTATATATATATATATATATATATATATATATATATATATATATATATATATATATATATATATATATATATATATATATATATATATATATATATATATAAATATATATTATATATATATATATATATATATATATATATATTATATATATATATATTATTAATATATATACATATATATATATATATATATTTGTTATATATATATATATATATATATATATATATATATATATATATATATATATATATATAATATATATATATATATATATATAATTCTCTGGAGCAAGCTTATAGGGGTGATTTTTACAATTTTTCATTTTGATAACGAATGCATTGCAATTTTGTTGTGCTGGCTTGGAAAAAAACTCCCTCAGCAAATTTCGGAAAAATTACAACATACAGTATTTAGTGATGCCGCCAGACGAATGAAATTGGTAACTAACTTGAACGGGTAGGACTCGTTGCTAGTTACTGTTTTTTTCTCAGTGGTGATAACACGCACCTGTGTCTATTCTTTTTAATATAAATTCATTTTCATGTCATTTACTCGTAAAAAAAGTGATTTATATCTCATTGGTCAACCGATCGATCATATTAGTGATAACAAATTGCTTTCAATCGGAGATGTTTTGCGGCGTGTGTTTTCTTTCACGTTGAAAAAGAACACGGTAAGAGAAGCATGTAATTTTGTTTCTAATGAAATGTGTTCCATTTGGAGCAAAGTAGACATTCCAACAAAAGCAAAACCAAACATTTTTAACAAAATGATGAGCTTGCATGACTGGCACAGATCAATACAGAAATCCAAACACCAGGAGAGTGCATCTCAAACAAAAAGTGAAAATGCATTTAAGGAGAGTTTAGACACCTTTTTGATATTGCTCACAATGATGCACTACAAATAATGACGGTTGAGGAAGATAAAATATTTCTTGCAGCTCAAAGAGAAAAAGGTAGACGTGGCTACATAGGCACAATTGATAGAAAAGCTCTTGCTAGAGAAGCTAGAAAACGGAAAAGAGAGGAGAGATTGGAAGCGCAAACAAAACGTGAAGAGATAAGGAAGAAGAAAATGTCTGTAGTTGTAGAATTTAGCTCAAGTTCTACTAGCGATACTTCAAACTCTAATACTGATTCACACGACAGTGATGAACCCAAACCCAAACCTTCATCTAGTGGACGGTGCAAGAAAAAGCGTATTGTGACACCTGATGTGGCAATGACACTGGACAGGACAAAAATAAGTGATCGCAGATGTACCATTGACTGTACATTGGGATGGTAAACTTCTTCCAGATACCATTGTTTTGAGTAGAAGTACATTGCAGAGAGAAAGAAGCGTTCTACGTAAAAAATAGCTGAGGGTATAAAACAGAGGTTTGCAACAGATGTACCGTTGACTGTACATTGGGATGGTAAAATTCTACCAGATATCACTGGTTTCAGAAATACAGAGAGGTTACTTATACTAGTATCAGCAGAAGGTAATTCAAAACTCTTAGCAGTCCCAAAACTTTGTTCAGGAAAGGGCATTGATATTGCGAATGCTGTAATTGAATGTTTGGAAGATTGGAACTTGGAAAATAATATACAGGCCATGTGTTTTGACACCACTGCCAGCAATACTGGTAATAAGAAAGGAGCCTGCACTATAATAGAATCCAAGCTTGGGCGATCACTGCTTCAACTGGCCTGTCGACATCATATTTATGAAATAATAATTTCGGATGTATTTGACAAGTGCCTTGGAGCACCTGCTGGACCAGAGACACAGCTGTTTAAACGATTTCAGACCAGTTGGGAAACAATAAATAAAGACAATCATCAGACTACCAAATCGAACATTCCAGAGAAAGAGGCAATTGTTGCGTTCTGCAAACAGGAATTGAAGAAAATGCATCCAAGAAAAGATTATGCTGAACTTTTGGAGTTGACTATTATAATTCTTAGAGACGTTCCTCCTAAAGGAGTTCATTTTGTGAAACCAGGTGCCATGCATCGAGCAAGATGGATGGCACGAGTTTTATATGCCATAAAAATGGTACTATTTCAGAGTCAAATCAAAATGACTAGAAGAGAACTCACTGGACTTGAAAAATTTGTTCGGTTTGCAGTCATCTTCTATGTGCGCAATTGGTTTGCAGCACCTAGTGCGCCAAAATCACCAAGAACTGACCTGCAATTTCTCCAGAAACTTAAGGATTATGACGAAAAAGACGTATCTGCAGTTGCTGCAAAAGCTCTCTGTCGGCACTTGTGGTACCTGAACGAGGAGCTGGTGCCTCTCGCATTCTTTGACGATGAAGTCAATAATGATATGAAGCTGCAAATGGTTCAAGCTTTAGATAAGTCAGCTGTTGAAAGGCCTTCCAAGGATAAGGTTGTCTCAGAATATGCACTGGCAAGTTTAATCACATCAAAAAGTAAACATTTCTTCGAGAAACTGTCACTCCCAAAATCATTTCTTCAATCAGATTCTTCGGAACAGAGTGAAAATGATGAATACATTAAAGCAAGAAACTATGTCAAATAAATGAGTGTTGTTAATGATAATGCTGAAAGGGCTATTGTTTTAATACAAAAATTTAACACCCATCTTACAAAGAATGAAGAACAATTGCAGTACATCTCTCAGATCGTAGAACAGCACTCTGTACGTATTTACACTAACTAACATTTTTCCCTAAAGCTCGAGAATGTTCTGCCAGTTCCGAAGACGAGTAGTCTTCCTGAGCCCTCCATCCCATCTCTTTATATCTCTCACCTTTTTTCTGTCCAAGGTCTTTGAATCTAGATTTAGCTATCAATTCGTGGATCATCTGCAGTTTCATTCCCTTCTTTTCGAATATTAGTATGGCCTTCGACGCTCGAGATTAAATGTTAATATACTATCTCTCTTACTGATTTATTGTCTTCTGTTCTTAAGGACTATGGGAAGTCTTTCGTAGTGGTGTTTTACATATTTAAGACCTTTGACCAGGTATGGCATAAGCTCACTTCTTTTGGATTTCTTCCTTCACTTTGTTCATATATATCTAGCCTTCTCTCCAATAGTTCCGTTTCGGTGGTTGTTGATAGAACAATTTCTTCTTCCGTCTCTGTCGTCTCTTGTGTTCCTCATGGTTCTGCTATGCCTCCTACCCTATTTATGCTTTCTATTAATGATTTTCTCAGCTGCTATTCAAAATCTATTTATTCTTATGAAGATGACTCAGCTTGACGTTTCATTCATTTCAAATCTTTTCCCCGTTTTTCATCTAGAGTTACTTTTAACTTTAAGTTTTCCGATTCAATTATGGTTGCCAATGACAGGATTAACTAATAGACTCCTCCCAACCTTTCCATCTCTTTCGATGGCTCTACCATTTCACATGTTGACAACATAAACATTCTTTGTTTCAACAAAAACAATATAATTTTTGGATACCTTATATGACAAAGGTTGCTATGGCGACTGAAAAAAACTAAAGTCCTGTTCAGGTGGCGAGGATTTTTCTGCTTTCATTTGTTCCAACTGCTTTACCCTCAGGTGTTTGGCTTTCTGTTCGAATATCTAAGGTAAATCTAGTTCCATCAGTCTGTTGTTAGGATAAGGTCCAGTTTAAAGCTAAAAGATAAATAAACCATCCCTTATTTTCTAACTCGCTTGACTCCTTAATTATGCGACAGACGTGTTTTCTCTCACGTTAAGAAATTCTCCAAGAAAATGACCTTTCCAATTCCAACACCAGTCCAACGCACTCTTAGTAAGAGCGGTACCGTTTCTTTGCACGAATTTTGTGAGAAGATTGACAACTCAAAGATTTTTCGTTGGGGTATGCTAAGGAATTATTTTCCATCATCGTTTTTTCCTGCTGCATTGCACACATTTCAAAACTTCCGTCAGTGACCAACAACTGTGAGGTTTCCTTTAGGCAAAGTTTGAATATTTTTTAAATAACATCTTTATGTTCTCTTAATTTTCCTTAATTGAATATTGCTAGTAATAGAAATCGTAATTGTAGCTTATATAAATACTACACACACGGGCACACACAACCCACCACAGTCAACACTACACTCTACACATATAAATTCAATAATTTTTTATTAAAAATACATACTTTACAGACCTTAATTAACACTACATTTTATGTTCTCTTAATTTTCCTTAATTGAATATTGCTAGTAATAGAAATCGTAATTGTAGCTTATATAAAAATGAATCATGCTAAATATAAGTTAATTTTTGAACAAGAATAAGTTTAAATTAATTGAATATTGCTAGTAATTGAAATCGTAATTGTAGCTTATATAAAAATGAATCATGCTAAAATATAGGGAATATCGTTGCCCTAAAAGAACAATACAAGTATAATAAAATAAAATATATTTGTTCACCAATTTTTTAATGGAAAATTTTATATAATATATCAGTATATGTATTTAACATGCTAATTGTGTCAACACAATTATTAGACCTAATGAAATTACTTCAATTTATTTAATGGAACAAAAGAAAGCTTAAATGAATTTTCATGTTTTATATAAATAAATCATTTTTTAAACTGAAAATAAAAGAAAGCATTAAATTCAATCCTGTATTTATTATTGAATGTCCTTTTGTCGATAAATAACCTTTAATAATTTGTCTTTCTTCTAAAAATACTTTAACCTTTTACTGGCTTTTACATCATTTTAGGCCATGTACTCATGTCTAAATAACAAAATTAAGTTCGTCGTACCTAGTAAAAACATTATTCTTTGTTATAGTGTTCTAAAAATCTTTTCTTTCTTTCTTTCTTAAAATAAAAAATTTCCATTACAATCTTTTATATATTAAGTTTGGGTTTGGTTCACTAAAAACTTTATAATGTTTGTTTTCTAACTAATTTATTCCTAATTTTCTTTATTATTTATTATATTATATTATTCTAATGTACATTGATACAATCACCCTACATCAGAGGAATAAAACAAATCTACCCGCACCCTTACTAGAATTATCGAAAACTGGAAACCTCTCCCCCTTGTATAAATTTGGAATTGGTTTGAAATATTAACTTATAGGTCTAGATAATTTAGGAAAATTTCCTTTTTTGTAGCAACTGCCCGAGGGGCCGAATTTAGGCCTAATAGCCATGGATCCATAAAATAAATTATTTTCAAACTATGAATAACTTTTTTCTCTTAAATGTGGTGCATATAAATATAAAACTACGTTATATGGCCATATAATATTTAGTGCCTAAAATTTAAGATATAAGCTCTATTTGTACCTCTTGGTATTTCCTGATACTTAGGATGTGAAAATAGTAAAATTCCATATAAGATACATGAAAATTTAGTTATTATATTAATTTCTTTATAAGTTTCAAAGTGTGCAAATGGATTTGGCTAAAAATTTTATATGTTTTTTTATTATAAAGCATATTTATATTTTACTTACATTATATTTATATACCAATAAAACCATAAAAATTCTAGTTAAGTGTTCAGTCCACCCTACAACCTCTACTTACAACCAATGCTATGCATACTATATAAACGTTTGTTATATTAACTTTAAACTGATTTACATATCAAATTCTTTTTATGTACCATGTCATAAATTTATATAATATAAAAGAAAACAAAAATAAGATCTTTTCCTCTATTATGCTTTTAATATAACATAATACATTAGTTATTTTATTTTTAAAAATTTTCTAAGTTCTTATTTTTACAATATTGTGGTTTATTATGGCTTTTTTACACTTTTATAAATTTATTCACAGTTTGAAATTTCATTTGCAAAACATATTCAAAGTTTACCCTTAAAAAATAATCGGAGTTTTTTCTTTATTATTTAATTTATTTTCTTATGCAATTGACAATCCATCACGAGAAAACACCACACAACTCGCACTCCTTACAGATACGAAACCTGACCTCCATCTTAGTAAATTTTGTTTTGTAGGATAACATCCCCCTTTTTTTGAATCCCGGGGCGATTTAGGCCTAATTCCAGTTACCAAATAATTATTTTCCCAACTGACTATGATATATTTTTCCCTTGTAAAATTGGCTTTTGGCATATAAATCACGTTATGCAATTTGGCTTTCAAACCGCAAGCAGGTTGCAGGTCATAGCTGGTCAAGGTCATAAAATTTATATGGGTAGTACACGAGTTAATGATTATATTAAGAATTCACACTTTAATTCCATATTTATATGATTTAATAAGTTAATTATCGCATTGATTATTAGACTTAATAATACCTGTCGTGTGCTTTCTGTGGATCGATTCACGACTGATTGATTGGTAGTTCGCGTCGTCTCCTACAGAAGCATCACGCTCGTGAGAATATTTGAATCTTAATTAATATTATCAGAAGTTTCATTATAGACATTGTGTAAACCATTAGCGTGCAAAATAATGCAATATAGTCACTGACATATAATAATTCTCTTATTTTTTGTGACATTTTGTCTGTTGACGCAAACTTAGTTTTTTCCAAGCGGGTAGTTATGCACAAATATTCTTAAGCATCGTTAAAACCACCAGTAGAGACAGCATGAACCTCAACCCAAAAAACGGGGAAACGCAAGCCCCGCTAAACGCATGCTGGTATTTCTCCAGATACGGCTGACCTTAGTAACCGCCCGCGTTGCGCCTTACTTAGGCAGTGATCAGGAATTTTATTTTTTCCGGCGTCCTGCCCGCTCGGCGGGCTCAGTCCGCGGCGCAATTATATTTATCGATATCCCTGCCCTATGCTAGTATCGGGTATAGGAGGCTATATCCCCAGCTATATAAGTATGCAAATATATTCCCTCTACCGATATTAAATGAAATATATATTAATATATATTATTATAACTATCCTATCTATATATCTATTTCATTATTTTTTTATAAACTATTTATTCGATAAGAAATAAATAGAACTTCATTTTCAATATATTTATATAATTTTTATTAATATTATCTTTATATTTTTTTTCATATCATTTAAATTTTATTTATTTTACTTTACATTTCAATATTTTTTTAAATTTAATTTATTTTTTTTATTTATTATTTTTTTAAATTATCTTTTTTTTATTTTAGATTAAAAAAAATACATATTACAAATGTTATAAATTATTTTTATTATATCTATATATTTTTTTTAATTTATTTTTATATATATTATTTATTAACTTGTATTTTAGTGAATTATTTATATTTACTTATAAGATTATTGTATATAGTATTATTATTATATAAACATAACACTATAACCCAACACAATAATATACTACATATAACACTACACATCAGAAACACTATAACTAACAGTATTATACGAGTCCACACACATTAGACAACAAACTACTAAGTGTGCTAGGAAGGCGGATTTAGAGACTGTACTGGCAAAGAAACAGTTCATCATAGATGATGAACGTACAATTTTTAAAACGATTTTTCAAATTATTTATATTTTTACATTATTTATATACATATAGTGTTAATAATTTTTTTGTCATTCAGCACGAAGAAGATTAGCTATAATAGGTTTTGTATTATATGAGTATGAGATATTACGTACGGTTTACTCACCGAAATCCAACCGCAAACCTCACACGTCACACTCAGGTAATATATCAATCTAACATACTATAACACACACACATCACACACATTAACAACATTTTTACTACATACGCCAAATATATACTCACTATACTTCATAATACTCACATATAATACTATGATATTTTTATTGATGCTATATATATATATATATCTAACTTTTTTAGATTTCCCTTAACATGATCTTTACAAAGTTGATGTGACATCATTAATTCTATTATGATGCTATTCAGATTTTTTAAGATGCCCTATAATCTACTTATTTAAATGCCTCAGCTCAGCCCATTTTTGATCCTGACGATAACTTTTTGGCTTAGCCTTTGATGGCTGCTGACCGTTTGGGTTGTGACTCAAAGACGGCATCATATACCCAGACCTCACTCTTCTACGTCCTTTGTTTTGTACATGCTTACTTTTGGATGCCTCATGCTCCCTTCTTGTCCTTTCTGTGCTCTTTCTTCACATCTCTCTTCTTCTTTCTCTTCTTATCTTTAATTTCTCTCTCTTCTAATCTTTCCTTCTACTTTCTTCTCTCTCTCTTTGCTCTTCTGTGTATCTGCTCTCTCTCTCTCTCTCTCTCTATTTATATATATATATTATATAATTCAAGTCACTTTGGGTTAGGATGTATATTATATCAATATTTATGTAACTTTTTGATTATGACATCTCATTATACTATATTTTGGAATTGGCGTCATCACTTTTGTTACTCCTACTATTATGATATTGAGAAATAATATCAAAACTATAAAATATGTATTATTTTCACCTTATTTATCTGCAAGAGAATGCCCATCGAGTCCTCTTTGCTGATGAGCACACATCATATATATAATACTACAGTAGTGTGGCCAAAAGAACAATATAGGAATTTTAACTCTAAAATTCACTACATCAAACACTCTCCGCATTTCATTTGTACCGCTGAAGAGTCACCTTTTAAATTGATTGAAATATTGATGATCGTTTTTTATGATTGTAATTTTAACTTTTGTTTATTTTTTTATAATTTATAAACTTTATTATGTAATATTTTAATTACTTTTAAACAGCATTTTGAAAAAAGGAGAATTTTTCGTACTATGAATGTGTAAACAGATCGATCATTTACTATAATGTTGACCATCGTGCTAATCGATCAGCCACGAGTAATGGGTACGCCTCTGGTATATATATATTATTCATAGCTTACCCTACCAATTTAATAAAAGTACATACCTTATTAATATAATAATCCCATTTAACACATAATACATTAATATATTATATATAATATATATAATTAATTATATTATATATATATATATAATATATATATATATTAATATAATGTTGGGGCAAATGTGAGTGAGTCAATTTAAATAACCATAAATACATTGCATCATTTGTTTAATATTTTATAATAATATTATATTAATATAATATTAGTAATATATATATAATTTTTATACATATTAATAATTATTTGTCTATTAATTTTAAAATCTATTATAGATTGTTAATTCTATATATTAAATATATATATAAATATTTATATATATTATTTAATCATATTTAATTATTATTAATATATTAATAATTATATAAATAAATAATATAATATATATACAGCTCTAATACCATAAATAATGTTTTCCAATTCAGTATATGTCGATATATATTATATATATAATATATATAGTAATATATATATATAATATATATATATATTATATATATTAATATATGATGTAACATCTGTGGTAATTCTTTAACAACTCTATTAATTTGAACTAAGTTTGTTCCTTTAAATATTATTTTTTTTATCTTTAATTAATATTTGTTCTCAACCTTCTAACTCTTATTTTTACTGTTCCTCATTATGTTTCTATTCTGCTGTTTATAAAATAACTTTCATCTCTTTCTCTCTCTTGGTTCCAATAACTTAGAATTACTGAGAATATTTATGGTTTCGGAGGAAGTATCGAAACTCTCTATAGTATCACAGGATACACTAATTTGAACCAATCCACAATAGGTTCTACACTTCACTTTGATTTGTTTATCTTTAGAATCTTTTTAAAATCTATCTTTTTTAAATATTACTTAATTTTTTATTCTGTCTCTAACTCTAATCTTCATTAGTATACACTAAAAACCGAACTACATATTATCAACTATAAACCGAATTTAGCTCTTATACTGATGATTTTATTTTGCAAACAACAAATCCAAGATCAATTAACACGAGGTAAGGTGATTGTTTTAGTTAAACTTAGCATTTATTTTTTTTTTCAATGCTAATTTTGGCAGGAAATTAAGCTTGCTTTTCATTTTCCTTAGAATCAGTTCCATCATATATTTGTACAGGAAAATATTATAGGAATAAATCTTCAACTATTTGCATTTCTACTACTACTGATCTACTACTACTACTACATACTACTATTATTATACTTTACAGTTCTAGTACTACTACTGCTGCTGCTGCTACTACTACTACAATAACTACTACTACTTATATATTTACTACTACTACTAATACTACTAAAATTAATAATAATATAATGATGATGAAAATAATATAATAATATATATAATATAATATAATAATAATAATAATATAATATTATTATATATTATTTTATTATTATAATAATAATAATATATTAATTTAATAATTAATAATAATTCGAATTAAATAATAATAAAATTAATTGAATAAGTAATAATATAATAATAATAATAAAAAAATGTAAATTAATATATAATATATAATAATAATAATATAATAATATATAATCATAATAATAATAATATATAATAATAATAATAATATTATCATATAAATAATATAATAATATAATAATAATAATAATAATAATGAATATGAAGAGAGAGAAGAAGAAGAAGAGAAGAGGAAGAAGAGAAGAAGCAAGAAGAAGAAAGCAAAAGAAGAAGTAACATGAGTTTTTCAAAGTTGCTGAGACGGGGGAAGAAGAAGAAGAAGGGGTATAGAAAAGAAAAAATAAAAAGAAGAAAAAGAAAAGAAGAAGAATATGTTTTTGAGAAAATAATGAAGAAAAGAAAAAGAAGAAGGAAGAAGCAGAAGAACTTTATATTTTCCACGAATAGAAAACTGACATTTCTTTCCTTATTTTTGCAAATTAATATAATTTCTCACTCCAAAAATATTTTATCTCAAAATTATATACTTTATGTGCTCAACTAATGAATTTATATTAGGCTCAAGAGTCAACAAAGGAATTCAGCTTATATTTATATATATACTATATATATATATATATATATTATATATATATAATATATAACTATATATTATTATATATTATATTATATTTATATATATATAATATATATATAATTATATATATAATATATATATATATATATATATATATATATATATTAATATATATTATATAATATATATTGGTAATTGTATAGATTATATCGTCATGGAAAAAATCGATATATTTTCGACATTAATTTGTTTTTTATATTTCTCCTCCCCATGCAAGAAGACAAAAAGTTGGTACATATAGGTAACTATCATAATATATATATATATATACAAATTATTGATTTCCATAAAGTTTTTAAATATACAAATTTCTATATACAAATATTGCAAATATAATTATATATATATTATATATATATAACATTATATATATATATATATATATATAATATATTTATATTATATATATATATAATATATTATACTATATATATATATTATTATATATAATACATATATATATTACTTTATATTATATAATACTATATAATATATTATATCTATATATACTAGTATAATATATAATACCAGGGGCTGCGTATACATAGGTTAGGCAGGGTAGGTAGATCCTACCCAATATTTCTTAGTCTTTTTAATAAAATGAATTTTTAAATGGTAAAGTAAAATAAATTATTAGAATTTTTAATGAAAGTGTAAAAAGGAAACTGATTTATAAAATAAATTTAAAGAAAATCAACTATTTTAGTAAAATTAAAATTATAATAATTATATTCATTTGGAAATTTTCTTGTGTTTCTAAGAAGAAATTTGGTGTTGAAGCATATTCCAACTGACAAATAAACTTTAAAATATATATAAAAAAGAAGCTTCTCTTTGTTTCTCAGCGCAATGAACAATTCTTTCAAAAGTCCTATCTTTCGTTACCCAGTTATTCGTACGAAATAAATTTGAAAAAAAGATTTTGAATCTCTCTCTTCTCTCTCTCTCTCTCTCTCTCTTGTACTCTCTCTGCTCTCTCTCTCTCTCTCTCTCTATCTATCTATCTTCTATCTACTTCTATCTATCTATATCTATCTATCTAATTATCTATCTATTATGCTATCTATCTATCTATCGTAATCTATCTATATATCTATCTAATATCTATTTATCACGTCTTTTTGTAACATAATATGCTTATCTATTCTATCTATCATGTACGATATTTTCACTTATGGTGGACAGAGTGAAAATAAATGTTTCCATATATTTGCTGTGTTAAGTTTTTGGAATAGAGGCAGTGAAGGTGTTGTGCTTTATTGAATTTTAATTATATGTAACATTTTTATAATTTAAGTGTTGTATAAGTTTTGAACACCTTATAATTATTTAAAAATATATGGTTTCGATCCTTATAGATGTAAGTTTTATTTGGTTTCATTATTTATACATTTTAACTATTTGTAGAATCGGATTAAATATTTAAAACTATAAAACTCCTTTCTCTTCTAAATTAAGTGATTACTCTTATATTTTATAAAATTAAGGATATAATTGAAGACAAAAGTTTTAGTTGGGAGTATATACTTCAAGATATAAAATTATCAATAAATAGACCCTATTTTAAAGACAATATAAAGAATGAGCGGAGTTAAGAATATAGAAAGACAATTTAAAATAATAAAGTTCTCGAACAAGCTTTACATGTGCGATGAAGGCAAAAAACTCGAGACTCGTGTCCCCGAAGTCAATCCTAACACCGGAGGCAAAACACACAAACATGCTATTACAATGAAAAAAAATCTCACTATCCAGTGAAGTCTTTGAAGCAAGAAGCCGCAGGGGATTGATCAAAATTTTGATTTACCGGAATTTTCTTAAATATCTTACGATAAAGTCCTATTCCGTATATATATTTGAAAAATTAATACTTATATATATATAGGGTCATGAAAATTATATAGTTAATATTAATTTATTAAAATTATCATTATGTAATAATATTAACTAAAAAGTTTTAAATAACCCAACCACACCTCTAATTCCAAACAATGCAAAATTAAATAACACTCACATAGTATCTATTTCTCGGACATGCATTCACACATTTTACAATTGACACTATCCTTTGAAGCAAGATTCAGTTAAGATGAGATAGAGAACGGTATAAAACTCCCAAAGGCAATTTAGGAATGTTAACACTCTAAATAGGGACAAAAACCAAAAATATATGGCTTTTTATCTCAACAAATCTAATTATAAAAACATTAACAATAATATGTTAAATAAATATCACCAAAAGAACCCACCATGAACGAGCCAAATGCTAAACCACTTCCTTTCTTTAAAATGATTAGCTAAACTCGATGGTCAGCAAAGTTCTCGACAAACAACCTCAACGTCATTGGCAGTTAACTATTTTTCCATTAAATATTTTTTAATAACAACCCCTAAAATTTAGCTGTGAATATAATGTGCAAATTATGTATACTTTTATATACTCACAAAGACTGTAAATATGCATAATGCCTTTCTTCTAATTTATCTATATGACCCCCTGATACGTGGTTAGCACCTGAATGTACCTATTTGTATCGTACTATGAAAAATTTAATAGGGTTCTCATATTGTAATGAATTAATAAATCTAAAATAGTTACAAAAATAAATTAATTTTATGATAAGACATATTGTATATTACTATGTACTCCTTCAGATAAATCACCTTTCTAACAGAAAACATTCCTAACTCTATCAGCCTCTGCTTCAAAGCTTTTTACTTAACCTCTGCTTGGCTTGGTTTGCTTCAGTAGTAACTTTAGCGTTTAGTATAGCACTACTCTCTTAGCACATTAATCTAAGTCTTCCTTTAAATTGTAAAGGGTGAGTACCAAACTTGTGCATACAAATACTCTAATTACTATTTGATTAAAATATAACCGATAAATAAACTTAACATAGGATTACAGATATATATATTATTTACTATAATTAAAACTTTCACTTGTCTTCTTGTAAATAACATAAACAATGCATGATTATTATTGTATAGACCCAAGTACATATTACTTGATTTATAGCTTATGTAATTTCTAGTTCATTCTCAAAACAATTGTTATTTCATTTTGACATTTCAAAAATATGCCTTATAGTAATAAATCACACCTAAATCTTTATTTTGGTTCACACAGACTCAAAGCCAATCCCCACATTATTCAAATTATCGTAGTTAAAACTTTTTATTTGTAATGATATCTTATCCGTAGCTTTATTGCCGAACTTACACTTTTATATGCACATTTATTAAAAATTTCAATTTGCACCACTTATCTGGACCCACTTCACCAAGGAAAGTTTTGATCAAGATCATTTTGAAATTACAAGTTAAATAAATTCCTAAATCCTAACTATTATGATGATGGATGGCCACTTATTATTATATCATTGCAAACTTGTAGAAACCTTGCAATTTAAGTCCCTTGTCTTAAATCATTTATATATATGAGAACAATATAGTAACCCCAGCACTGAACCCCTGTGGGACCACCACTCTATTATTCATAAACTATTTCTCCATGATGATTAAATAATTCCCAATATAGATGTGTGATACACACTGTTTTCTAGTTATCGCAACCACCTTAATCCAACCATAATTATATCACGTACCAGCCATTAAATGATAAGCCAACATTGCACAGTATTAACTTTTATTCATCAGGCCTGATTAAGTGAGAGGGAAATCCTCTATTCTGAAGAAAATTACTAAGAGTCCTTAAAAATAATACAATATTCAACTGACTATCTCCTCGGTCGATGCATTGTACAATGATAATGTATTCCATATAAAAATTCATAAAAAGTTATGTACTGACATGACCATATCACCTTCTCTTAAGACCATAAGCTGGGATCTCAAGAATAGCAATAAATACATAATGTGATCTTCAGTAAATAAGTATTTAGTATGACGCGTGATATGCACATAACTAATTCCAGAACTCAATTTTTACAACTCAGAGAAAATGGTTGAATGGCTTAAACATAGTTTGAACCACATATAAAAGCTTTACCACAAATCATCTCCTTTGACTACGACTTTCTGAGGATAGTAGAATATTGTCCACCAAAACAAATACTATATTGCACAATTATTCCCTGAGTCAAATCTATCAACCAGGTAACGCTCGACCAAAATGTAATCAGACGGATTCGCTAGAATGTACAGAGTCAAAAGATTAGTACCAGTGCTCTCAGAATCGTCCGAGCCGGGATACGTACTCCTCTTTCAGATACTTATCAGGAACTCCATATATAAACCATCCAGCGGCCCTGCACCAAATCTTTATTACGTACCTGCGGGTCGCGTTACTCAAAAGTATGGATACTAATAATAATAACACAATCGATACATTGCTTTATTACATCAAATCAAATATTCTTGTCAAGTCTATTCGTCTCCTATACATGCACAACAAGAAAGCTGATAAAGTCGTCCAATAACTTGTAATTATCTAATCATAGCTCTCCATCAGAACAACACTGAAAGATCAAAAATTATGAGCAGTTAATGATGAATAGAACCAATATCTCACTAATATCTATACTCATCTTACAAATATCGATCAATATTTAATTGGGAACCAATTTCCTTATTCTATACTTATTTAAATTTAAGAAAAGCTAAGAACTTAATAGATAATCCATTCTTCAAGATGGCCAAACCCACTTTGATATGACATAATATATTTCACTGAATATGCTAATAACTTCACTCTCTCTATATGCCCTCTCCACACTCTTTGCACTATATCCTTATTGACTCCGGATGTTAAGTACACATTTAACATTATTTTTTCCGATATAATTTATAGGACTAAAATTTCATCTTTCACCTTAAATACTACCTTTGAATATTTAAAACATCTACGCTTTTCATTTAAATTTTATCTTCTATATCTCTCTATCTCCACAAAAATAGGTTTCTCTTTCACACCATTAAAAATGGGGTTATCTTTAAAAACATACTGGACTGAATATTCATTAATTATATTTGCTTTAAAATGTTACCCACAATAATGATAAATACATGTTTTCTGGTCTTATTAAAACTACTTTATCCCAGTTATATAGTTGTACTAAGCATTTAGTCTTCACGAAATTTTGGTAAAATCGCCATTTCGTAAAACTATAAAGAATCTTTTTCCTTATTAACTGCAAATTTGGGCCCAGATGATTACATCAATTATAATCTAATCTAACTTCTTACGACGTGGATCAAAAAAAGTAGTCCAGGAAACAATATTTACACCACCAAATTATCACAACCGTAATTGACATTTTAAGTCTAGTAGTGTATTGCAGATCGGATCTATGTGGTAGAATTTCTTGGACCATCTTAGCTCAAAAAAGTATACTATTATACACTTTATGATATGCAGAAATACTCATGGTCCAGTAGTTAGCTTCCTGAGTTCAAATTCACTCAAAATTTGAGAATGCACCAGGGAAAAATTTATTAAAATCACCCTTATGACTCATTTACTTTTATATCTTGGGACAAGGCAAATATTCTGCTAGTCTTAATTCTTGTGAACTCTAGTAAAGGTTGCAGTGGGGAATAATTAATAAAGTGATAATCTCCTTAATTTGAATTATATGTAATATACGAATATTTTAACTCCACATCCAGAATTCAATATCCTGATTGATTTAAAGGTATGCCATTTTTACAGCATCCATTTGAAATATTGACTACCTACATACAGCAGCACACCTCGGCACAGTGCCTAGTGCTTCAAGAATTGAGAAAAATAAAAGTGAAAAAAACCCGACTATTTCATATTCCTGAAAGTAACCTCCATATAATTCTTCATTATGTATTGTCAGTTATAGAAGTTTTTCTATTAATTTATATATATTCATAATATTATATTAATTTATATAAAATAATGCGACTGGAGGAGGACTTTCCATAAAATTTGAGATGCATAAATCACATAAATGTCATTTTCAGAATCGAGAGAACCATATGTATGCTATTAGTTATAAATTATAATGTTTGTTGTCCCATGCAATACAATGCACTAATTTGTATTAGGGCCTACCGTTCCGATCAGAGTATATATTATAGCACATATTATAGTCCTTATTACCAACCAAAATTTGTGCCGCGCAAATAATAAAACTAAACAATATTTTAATTTCACAGGTAAAGATATTTAGTTATGGTTTAACAATATTTTAGCTCACTAGGTATAAAGAAGGTACCGTTGACTTCGAGTGTGAGCATCTAATAAGTCTGGATGTCCGGATGTTTATATCTTTTGCTCACGATTATTATCAAGCTCGATGAATTTTCTAAACTTAGCAAGGTAATCTTACATTGTTGATGTAAATTTAATTCTTGGTTCTGTTTGATATAATATAAATAAAGATCAAATATAGGAATATAATGTAACGAAATTATTAAAATTAAAATAATATTTCAGTAGTAGTTAAAAAAAATAATTACTAATCTATGAGAGTGAGTTACTAATTATACAGATAATAGTAACTTTGCACTACCATGAGTTGTTAATCGGTGTCCGAAAGGTCTATTATAAGTGACCAAACAACATTACGAGTATAGTAATGGAAGATTCTGCATAAAACAGAACAACAGGATGTGGCTAACATATATGACATTACTAAAATAATTACCATATTGTCCAGTCTTGAAACAAACTACAGCAACAACAAGATTAATTATTATATAATTATAGTAATATTATATAAAGAATTGAAATTATAAAATATATACAAATTATAAATAAGATATATATAGAGTAGTAAGTAAGAATATAATATTATTCATATATAACACCGTATACATTTCTCGAATAATATAAAGAGATAATATATATAATATTAAAATACATTTATAGATCTATTACTAAGCATTTACATATAAGATTTAGTAAAAGATATATTAGAGATATCAATATAGTTATATATATATTAGGGTGAAATTATAATATTAGTATATATATATTATTAAATATATATGAGTAGTATATATTATAAATATGAATATTATAGTACATATATATATATATATATATAATATTAAAACTAACCCAAAGTTGTAATCACTTTCAAGGTACGCCATGCAAAATAAAGAAGATGATATATTATAGAGATATATAAAAATATAAAGATATATAGATATATATATGAATAAATATAATATATGTGATAATAAGTAATAATAATAATAATATATATAAATATGTGAAGAATATAAGATATAATATAGATATATAAAAATATATAAATAATAGATATAATTAATATTATATATAGAAGTGAATAAGATAATATAGAAAAGATACGAAATATTAATAGATATAGTAAGATAATAGATATAGATAGATAGATATATAATAAATTGAAAAGAATAATAATAGAGATATAAGATATATATATATATATAGTAATTGAAAAATATAATAAGTATATATATATAAAGATTAGATAAAAAATCAAATCACCTCAAAATAATGGATATATGGAAGCTCCGATGAGTAGAGATAATAGGGGGTGAGTATAGGTTAATAAGGTTGGAGAAAATGGAGTGTGGCCGGGAGATATGATTAAACCAAAAAGTGCGCTATATTATATATATATATATAATAGTAGGCATAGTAAAAGTTTAATCACCGTGTTAAATGCAGATTGGTGTGGTAGTAGATTGATAGGATAAAGGAAAAACGGTCATAAAAAGTGTAGAAGCGGTATTTAATAAGGATAGTAAAAAACAGTAGATTAGTGATGTAAGAGTCAAGGAAAGTACATTGTGGTTAAATAAAAAAATAACATAGAAAGCGCGAAGAAATAAGTAAGATTATAGTCAACTGAAAAAAAATACTACAAAAATGCCTATATACCGGCATCGTGTAACTAGTTGTCAAAGAATTCACATAACTCAAATATACATGGCCCTGAGTTAAAATACTCATCATAAATACAGGGACGCTGTCAGTGCCCCAAACGGTCAAACGGCCGTCGAAGAAAGGATGTTAATGCATCAAACCAGAAAAGTAAAGGATGAGGAAAGATCAACACTGTTCAAGATACTGATACTGATAACCGATACTCTATTTATTAATACCATGACAGAAAGCGAGTTAAAAATGATACAATAAAAGTAAATCGTTATGTGAAGTGAGTAAACAGTAGAAACGCACCACACACCACGGTCACACACACACACACACACCGGACACCCACCAACAGCACACCAAACCGATACCGATCTAAGACAATGATAGAGAAATGAAGAAGACAAAAGTAATAAGATAAATAACATTTAGATAGTAGACTGCAAGGCAACTATACAAGGATTGCATTTCACTGATACATTGATACAACAATATACGAATTTACTTAGGTCATTAGGTAATTCATATATGGTGTAAGTGACCCAAGTAAGATATTAATTAAATATTATTAAATAAATATATAAAATATATGATATATTTAAACTCATAATAATAATAATATTGCTAAAGTATGAAAATATTAAAAATATAAATAAAACTATAGTAGTATATAGTATCCTGGTATTATTCACCAAAAGATATCTACCCATTTCCGATTTCCATCCAAGCACTAAAAGTATTAACAAAATGATTTACTACTAATGACTGATTTTAATTTTAACATACGATTAGATCAACCTCTGGTTTTAGTATTTATAATGGATTCTGTATAATTAACGCAAAACCTCAAATATAAAGAATTAATAAAATAATGATAAAGAAGAAGACCTTTTATTTAATCTTCTCGCAAAAGACTAACTGTCTCGAAACTCATACCATTACTCCAAATAACTCTCATTTATTTCTCCTCAATGTATACCTCGCACATTGGATATTAGAACTACATTGTCTTTAACTCCATAATTCAAATAATCAAAATATTCAAAAATTCTCTAAAAAGATTTTCGTAATTTCAAAATTTACACCCAAAAATTTTTAAACTAATCACTAGTAGATTCTTGACGAGAGAGCCTGTTTCGTTTGGTAAGAGGTGTTACATTCTCACACCTACATTAAAAATACGCATCAGCTCTTCGACTGTAATTAGAGGAGTTGGTAAGAAAAGAAATAAATAAAACATGTTTGAGTAAATTCTTTACTTTCTTGCAAGCACTAGAGTAAATAATAGTGGAAACCTTGACCAATTTTCATGCCACCACATGAAAGGATTCTCTTCTGTATATGGGCAGCATATCCATGTTTTTGTAGGAGCGTCTCATACTGCCTTCATTTCACAGTGCAAATTTGAATTATATTTCTATTATTTGACCTTACACACTCGCGGATCTATACTGAATATACTCAGTTTAGTTGTCACGATGGTATTGTCTGATTTTCGCTCTTATTTCGTGAATGATGTCCTTTGGTTGGTAAGTCCTAGGGTATGGGAATGAACAATATGAAGATATGTACCAAGAGAATTCAATGTCGGACCATGAATTGCTTAAACTAGCTCAAATCACACAAAAGAAGGGGACTAGGCTTAACAATATCCAGACTCCTCATACCATTTGCATGCAAGGTTTATTTGCTGAAAAGCCACCATTCGTCACTATCAGTGCTTTGCCAGGGGTTGCTTATAAGGCGGCTTCCACTTCTGTGAATCTTTTTTTTAGTCACACAAGCAAGTTCCTACGGTTTATTGTGCTATTTAAATTGCATTCTAGAAGTGTGATTCACCGTGAAAGAGATGCCTAAAATTCTTGAGTGGGAGAAGAAAATTAAATTCAGGCGTAAAGCTTAAGTAGCAAAAAAGTTCACACTTGTATTATACAGCTTCTTTGTAAATTGTAATATGTTATATTATTTTTACAGTTAGTTTACACCGCAAAGATGATTGACGCAGATGAGCACGAGAACAGAGAATTTTAAAGTATGAGAAGAGATGTAAATTGGAAAGTAGGATAACACAGAGAAGAAAATGTGAATATGAAAATGTCCGAACCCAGAACAGAAGAAAAATCGGCAGTGGAAAAGAAAGGAGAGAACAGTGACAACTACTAAAGCTGTTCATGTGTAGTTTATATAAATCAAATCAACACAAAACTCATATTTGCCGACACAGCACCCTTTGTGCAATAAAATATCCGAAAGAGGGCCAGTTCGTAAAGGTTGTGGTACCGTCCCAGAAAGTGAAGAAGAATTCCTCCTGCTGACCCGCGACCCAACTATGCACGCTAACTGTTAGACCGATAGTAAAAAGAATCCACCCAAAAGAAAAGCAACAACATCGACGGTCAGCGACACCACCCCTAGAGGGTCAAGTGAACATAGAAATTATACGAGCGAAAGAGTGTATGATGAAGAGCTTAACATTTGGCACCGAATTGACCCCTCATATCCCGTATCCCACAAAAGCCGGATGAAACCAGAAAACTTCCCCAGATATAGAGAAGCAGTACTTCCAAAAAGGGCGATAAGCCGGCAAAGTAACTGATAATATAGGACTGGAGTAAAACTGAGAAAGAAAAAAAGTTCTTGCAAGTCTAAAACCAGAATGTGTGTACTAGTTCCGTTGAGGCCACCCTGAAGCAACCACGGCTCAACAAAAAATGTGATGCTGAAGTTTCCAAGACATTTTAAATAGTTAGTTTAGCACGTTTTTTTGAAAAAGGGGGAGGGGGGCCCAAAAAGGGGATGTTTATATTGTCAACAGGAGAGACGGAGAGAACCGTCGAAAGAGATAGGAAAGTTAGGAAATGTCTTTAAAATAGGGAGAATTATTGTAAAAGTTGGGTTTTGGGATAAAGGAACTAAATTTTCAGACGAAAAGTTTGAGACAAACGACAAACCCACACCACACCTGAAATTTTCTTCCAGGCCCCCAAGTAATCCAGCGAAATAGTACGTCAATTCGAATAAGATTAAGACAAAGATGGGTCACAATTTCTAGAAATAAAAGAGGTGGCAGATTTAATTTGGACGAAAATAAAGAAGTTACGAGCACAGAATGACGAGGGTCGAAAGGTACAATCTCATATGAATAAGTCGGTATAAAGTTATAGAATGATGCACGGTGTGAGAAAGTAACCCCATATGACCCTATTCCTGCGCATACCCACAGTTTGATTTAATTAGATCATACATAACTATGGAATTATATTAGAATTTTATATCAGACCTTATTCCCTCTCAAATAATCATAGAAGGAGACCATAGCTAGAGAATTGAGCATCCCAAAAAGAGAAAAATCAGTAACACAATGCGAATATACTCTTAAATGTTAAAAACAAGAAGCGTTTAAAGTAGCCTTCGAGCCTGTGATGAAATGAACGCGATGCTGAACTGTCACATTTTTTCGCTCCTAGATTGACCGAAGATTTTCGGTAAATTTTTTTAGTGCATAAGGTTTCTATTTATGTTTCCCTAGATTAAATATATTCTCTATGCTAAGAAATGTCCATTTTTTTCAAAACGACAAAGAACCTAATCTATTAATAAGGATTCTTATAGTCATGTCTATAATAAATTAACCAATGTTTTAACACGCGAGACGGATTAAATAAGAATCTATTTCTCAATTTTAACTTGTTATTAGGTGCACGAAACACGAAGGGCGTTAATGAAAATGCAGGAATAAATGATAGAGCTAGATAATACAGAAAAAACACCTTGTGAAGGAACACCTACACAAACTCCTAGACACTTGAAAAAAAGAAGACAAAGTCGCTCCATCAACCACTACATCCGATATTTGAGCGATTTGAAAGAGAGATAGACATAAGGTAGGCAAAAGAAGGAAAGAAGGAACCCAAAGGAAGGTGAGATCATTGAGAGCATAAGTGACGACCGAAACTGCCAATTTACAACCGTTCAAGTATGCTTTGGAATATGTTCACACGCCACCATACAGCAAAAAGTCTCCCACGTATAGTTCCTGAGGCGGAAACCATAAATCTGGTTAGAAATAGGAAAGGATATAATATCGCTAGTAGACCTCGAGTGCCGAAAGCCGTAATGAGCTATCGGAAAGAAGGGAGATGAGATTCCATACTGTTAATACTAATATTATTGATGTAGTAAAGATAAATATATATATACTAAAGATATAACCAAACGAACTTGCGAAAGAGTCTTCAACCAACACTTATAAAATAAAGAACCCACTACAAGTAATAGTAGCGTTATTAGGGCAAGAAAGATAGTTAGAATGGTCAGAGGTACCACAGGTCTCCATTTTAATTTTCGGTAAAGTATAGGATATTTGGACAATTAAATGCGCGAATAAGTTCCAACACTGAGGGAAAGTAGCTAGTATAGTTATGGTAGGGCATAGAAGAGATTATAGATTTGAAACGAATAGGAGTAGGGGAGCTAAAGAAGGAGAGTCAGTACATGGAACACACTTCCTATCACAAAAAACTCGGGGAGGAATGTACAATAACCACGGGTATCCAACGCCGCAATCCTTAACGTCAAGTAGATTGCAGGAGTTCATGTAAAAACGCTTCCAAATTCGTAAATCAGCAGTGTTAAAGCATATGAAGACACTCGAGAGGAGATTTAAGGAGGAGGGTATAAGTAGGAGAATAGACAGGAAATTACGTATCCAGGGATGAGTGTAGAGGAAAAATAGGAGCTTGAAGAGGATGGCTCTTTCAGTTATGGGTGAATTTAGCAATAGAATTAACCATCAGAAGATAAGGTCGATGAAATAAAACGAAAGGAAGCGACCAAGGGATAATTCACAGAAGAGTTGTAAGAAGAATGTTTTTGGCAGAGGCCAGAAAGATTTGCAGTTAGAAGAGTCAAAGGCCAAGGAGGTTAGACTAGTTTTGTATAGGGAAAGTGTTATGTAATAGTCGAAGAGTATCCTTTAGTTTATTTAAATGATCATGGAATGAAAATTTTAGAACAAAGAGTGAATAAAGTGATAGGAGAACGGGAATTTTTCCACATCCGATATACGTGCAACTGTCTTTAGGTACCTGAAAGTCCAGGTTGACTTCCTGAAACACATGGTTTATTGAGGAGAAAAAAAGATTTAGTATCGAAGAAGGAAATAGAAAACCGCTCACATCCCGTAAACAACGCATTACACAGCTCCCCACATTTATCGAGCCAGAAGATAGTAAAAGTACAAACTCTTTCAGAGTTCAACACGTCAAGTCACAGCAAAATTCCAATATATGAGTTAGCAGTAGAAGCAAAAACTCAATGCTACCACCCATCACGGCCCAATCAAAGTGTCGGAAAAACTGCCATTAAGGCAGGATAGGAGCTTATTGGAGAAAAGTATTTAAATTAAGGAGATATAAATGAGTTGTGGTGTAGATTTACCGATAGGAGCGAAGGGTTGCGTTATAGTATTTTAATGACTTATTAAGAGGAGGGAAGAAACTAGTGGTTGAAACATTTAAGGTCAAGGTGTAGTTTACAATGAATATGTATGAGACGCATATCCTGGAAATGTGTGTTAGGAACTCTTATAATTTATAGTTGAGCTAGTTGATTAGGATGAAGATTATACTGATTAATTAATTTGGCTCACTCTCACCCACTCATAAACTAGAGATGAAGGAACCATCCATTTATCAGTGTGTTAGTTGTGATCTATTTTAGAAATCCCCTTAAATATAGAGTAAACCTCAGTTATATTTGGGAATGAGAAGAAGTTATATGACCGAGTGTTTCGAATGATAGAGAAGTAGTAAATAGGTAAAATCAAAAAATATGCATGAAATCTGTTATGTTATAGGAGAGAACAGTAGAAAGAAGCACAATTATTTAAAGTAGAACTGAAAGAAAATTTTTATAAGCCCACAGAATAAATCTAAGTTAGGTGAAGATTCGAGATTCTCGAAGACTTATATAAAAGTTATAGGAAGTATTTATGTAACTATATAGGCACCATCCTCCACTCCAATTAAAAATACAATCAAACCATGTGGAACTGATCAAAGGAAAACACAAACACAAACCAAAGAAATAAAAGAAAAACACACAAAAAAAAAATTATCAAAAAAAAAAAAAAGAACTAGGAAACTAAATGAGAAGCTGATATGGAAATGAATGAGAGGGGAAAAGAACTAGTTTCAATTCTGATGAGTGACGCACTAGAGTATGATAAGAAAACTATTCTAGAACTATCTAAATACAAACACCGTCTAAAAGAGCTAAACTTATATTAAACAGTATGATCGACATTAAAAGTGAAATAACCACTAAAACCCAATCCTAGAATAAATCCATGAACGTCCTTTCACAAGACACACTCGCACAATCACTACACACATCACCACCCGAATGAGGATTAATAGCGTACATATAACCAAAAAAATTAAATATCAATTGAGTCAAAAATACACAAAAGAGTTGGAACGCGACTTAAATTTGTATAAATGAAATATTAATAAATGGCTATCAAATAGGTAAATGTTACGCTTAAACCCAAGTTGGAGAAACGCTAAAAAAATCTAAGTTAAAAAAAGTCGAAAGGCAAAAAATGAACAAGTATCTCTTACTAGCTACCTATATCGAAAACTTAGATTATTACTTTAATCGTTAAAAGTTCTCATAAATTTTTTACACCCAAATAAAAAAGTAAGAAGTAAAATCGGCCCAAGTAATAAGATATCGGCAATTTTAACCAGATCCGATATACCCAAAGAAATGAAAACAGATACACTTGAATACCGGGTAATACTAATCATATTAGACGGACATCCCTAATATATAAAAAAATAATAAAAAAGGATGATATATATATATATTATATAAAATATATATATATATATAATAATAATATATAGATATGATAAATATATAAAATTTAATAAGATATATATTATATTATAGTATAATATATATATAATATATAGTATATATATATATATATATAATATATATATAAATGAGATAATATACCATTATAGTTATTAATAATATAATATATATATATTAAATATATAAGTAATAATAACATACTGATAATGATATAGATTATAAAGTTCTGATAATAGAATAATATATATAGTATATTAATATAGTATTTATATAATATATATATATATTACCTACGTAAAATGGTGGAAAAAGGCCAGAGGTCAACATGAAAGAGAGGGACATGGAGATGAGAAATAAGACTAGATGAAAGCTGTAAAGTATTATTTTTTAAATAATTAAAAAAAAATTATTATACAGAAGTGTAACACGTCGAGTAATGTAAGTGTGTTGTTGATTGAGTGGAGTGGCGTATCAGGCGACACATTTACGCATCTTACGATAGTAACTACAGAAAAAGTACGCAAGGGTATATAAAACCAGAACGCGTGCAACGTGAATCATAAACTTATAACAGCTAGCAGAGCGTCAGCACACACCATGGATATACTCTCGTCTCACACAAATTGGCGTAAGAAAAGAACCTCTATCTTCCTTTCTTTTCAACCAATTATAAATGTCTAAGACCTCGGTGATCTCGTGTAGAAATTAAAAAGATTTATCAGGTAATATGTGAGTTAGGAATTTAGCAGAAATTGTGAAAGTACTATTTGTATAAACATTTTCCATAACAGTAAAATGTAATAGGAGATATTAAGCTTAGTTGTTTAAGATTATTATAGTTAATTCAAATTGATATAAACGGGAGGTAAAACCGGAATCAGCTTTACTTCAATTGCATTAGGAAAAAAGGGTGATTATCTTAGTAAGAACATATTTGAAAAAATGTCTATTATTTATTTTTATTAAGAAGTTGTTACTGGAGTAATAATGTGTTCTATTTATTATGCGGATTAGGTATTAGATAGGACTATATTGGACATTTCGTTTAATAGTTCGAATAGTTAAGCATATCTTTCAATTCTATCTAGTAGTAGGGTAATGAAAAAAAAGTTCATGACGTGAAACTTGTACGTAATCAAACTCATCGTAATATAAATAAAAAAAAAACATAATAGTGCAAAGAAAAAAAAGAGAGAGAGAGAGAAAAGAGAGAGAGAAAGTGAGATAAAGAAGAGAAAACGGAATCTCTTATTAATTATAGGTGTTAAAGAGGGATCAAGGAAATATAAAAAAACCTGATGTCAATAAATATTTCTAAATACTCATATTACTCTGTCAGACATACTTAACTTGTTCGTCAAAAAGTTCACGTGGATGAAAATGTGCGTACATAAGGTCTGTAGCACATCCACTAGCCACTTATAAAAATTTATAAAACATTGCCTTCGTAATCTTTCGTTACACTACAAGTGCTTCTAACTCGCTTCTGCCCTCCTGCTTCGCACTCACTATTAGCTCTGCTCCTCACTCTCGCGATCTGCATCATAGAGCAATTATTCAGCAATAGATTCTACTTTCATAATTCATTTTTCTTTCATATCGTCTTCACTTCCTAGCACCTCACGAAAAAACACGAGAAAATAAAAAAATTTCAAATATTTTCGTACATTTTCAAATAATATTTTAAAGGAATTTTATAGATATAAAGAAGATTTATTAATGAACGAGAGTATTAAACTTAGACTTTGTGAGCCCGAAGTGTAGTTTTCCACTATTAGTCCCAACACATTTAATCCACAGGGCTGACCTGAAGTGGACCTACTTCACGACGCATCTCATATTAACATATTAAATTATAATTGTATATTATGTATGGAACACACAAAGATAAAGTAAGAATGAAATAATATTATAGTGAAGCACTGGCTTATTATACCCGACGCCAGCATGTAACCGGTTGTTTCCGCGAAATGTCAAATTTTTAGAAAATGAAATTATTTCAAAAAAAAATTAATAAAATTATTCTTTAGAAGATTTATAATATTTTCATGATTCTAAGAACATTTCCCCTTACTAAATTGAGTAGAGAAAATAAATACATTAATTTAAGATAAAATTATTATAATTATACTTAAAATTATTTATTTATATTGCATAATTATACAATATTAAAAAAAAAAAAAACAGAGGCGAAATAGTTTAACTCAGTTTATCCCCATTATTACGGTGAAAATATATATTAATATAATATAAACATTAATATTATATATATAATATATATATAATTATTATTAGACCTTTAGTATAGTATATATTATGACGTAGGTATATTATATAAATATTAAATTATATATTATTACTATATAATATAGATATATTTATGATATATTAATATTTAAATATAAATAAAAAATTAAAATAATAATTAATATAAAATATTAAATAAATAAAAAATAAATAAAATAAAAAAATAAATTAATATATTATTAAAATAGCTAATTAAAATATTAAATATTTACATAAAAAATTATATAATAATATAATATAAAAATAAATATATAAAACAAATACAGAGAAAAAATAAATATAAATGATAAAATAAAAAGTAAAATATTAAAAAATAAAATAAAAATAAAAAATTTAATAACCTAACTTAAATATTTATATAAATAATAAAAAATAATATAAATATTACTATTAATAAAAAATTAAATAAAATATATAAAAACATAAATAATTATACTATATATAATATAGATAAATAAATAATTATATATAAAAAGTGATAGATAAAAAAATAAATAATATAATATTAATAAATAAATATAAATAATAATAAAATATATAATAAATAAAATATAAAATTTTAAATAAATGAGTAAAAAATGATTAAAAAAAAGATAAAAAAAAAGTTAAAAAAATTTAATTTGAATTAAGAAATAAATGAATAATAAATAAAATTAAATAAATAATAAATAAATAAAAAATATGAATATAGAAGTATATAAATAATTAAAATTAATAATGATGTAAATAATTTAATATTATATATATATATAATAGATACTTATTTATATATATAATATACATGAATTTATAATATTATCTATATATATATTCTTAGTATATTTTTATTTTAGGAAAGATATATAATTATATTAATATTAGTAAATATTAATAATATATAATATAGATAATTTAGTAATATATATATATATATAAATTATATATTATACATATATGATATATATATATATGTTAAAATATGATATATATATCGTATATTCTAAATTATCATGTCACTAGTATCAT
>JABUQX010074631.1:50000-52500 GCA_015478945.1 Trachelipus rathkii | reverse complement strand
ATCGTTTCTTCGCCACCTGTCTTCTCCTGCAATCCTTTCAATTCCCCACCAATCTGATCTGCGACATCCAGCCTCCTGCATCATAGGTGTCACTCCGATTCCCTTCTGACTCTTTCATTCCTTTTTGTCTCTTCTAGTCTTTCCAATTATTGCTCTTAAGATCTTCATCTCCGTTGCCTGTACCTACTTTCATGCCTTTTGTAGTACACCATGTCTCTGCACCGTATAACAATATAGGTGCTAACACTCCTTCGTAAACTTCTTTTGCACCTCTTACCAATATACTGGTCTTTCTCAGAAGGATACACAGCCCTTTCCGCGTCTTCCCGGAAACTCGTTATCCTATGCGTGATCTCTGCCACACCCTCCGTCCTCTGTATATATTCCACCCAGGTATTTAAATTCTTTAACTTTCTTCAAGTTTTCTCCATTCACCATGATCTCGGCCTCTCTGCTCACCGTCATCACTCTGTTTTCTCAGTGTTCATTTGATATTATATAGTATTATATATATAATATATATATAATATTATATATATAATATATATATAATATATATTTATATATATAATATAATTATATATATATATATATATATATATATTATATATAGTATATATATAAATATATATTATATATATATATATATATATATATTATATATATATAATATATATATATATATATATATATATATATATTATATATATAATATATATATATCACAAGTATGTCGTGTATTTTGTCTTGTGTCTTATAATTATAATTTATCATAGTAATTATAGTGATATTTTTGACGCTTAATCTAAAGGCCGAAAAGATGGTAGAACCACGTTCGTTCCTTTGACAGTTTATCGGAATTTCAATAATAAGTCGAATCAAATTCCAATACAATAACTGAGCAGTAGCCAATGCCAATTTAAAAACAAATGTAATTTACTGCAGCATATATATATATATATATAATATATACTATATATTATATATTATTAATAATATATATTATATATACTATATATAATATATATAATATACTATATATATATATATATATATATAATATAATATATAACTATATAATATATATTATATAGTATATATATAACTATATATATATATATAGTATATATCTATATATTATATATATATCACTAATTAACTTCTATATATATATATATATATATATATAGATAATCCGTATATATATATATATATATATATATATATATATATTATATGATAAATATTATATATATATACTATATTATAAATATATATAATATATTATATATAATATTACACTAGAGCATATAAAAAAATATATCACTAAGGGGTAGATAGTATATATATATATATATATCACTATATATATATATATAATATATATATATATATATATATATTATAATATATATATATATATATATATTTATTATATATAATATAATTATATATAATTATATATAATATTATAATATATATAAATATTAGTAATATAATATATATATATAATATATATATATATATAATGTATAAATATATTTGATTATATATATATATAATATATACTATATATATATATATATAATATATATTATATTATATTATATAATATATATATATATTATATATATATATATATTAATAATATATATATATTATAATATATATAATAATTATATATATTAGTATATATATATATACTATTAATATTAAATATACTATATAAATTATATATATATATATATATATATATAATATATATATATATAAATATATTATATATATATAATAAATATATAAATTATATATATATATTATAGATATATAATATATATATATATAAATATATATATATAATATATAGTATATATATAATATATATATTATATATATATTATATATATATATATAAATATAATATATATACAGGGCAGTTGCCAGAAGTTTTTTCGGGGGTTGAGATTAACGGTATGGTACTTAATTGGACTACAATTATGATACATCAAATAGCCATGTTTTGTATGAATGGGACAGTCGTGATCGCAAAAATCACTATAAATGGAAAGAGTGGCCATCTAGGAAAGGTTTTCACCTGGTTCGAAAAATGTCCTATACCAACCGAACCGATTGTCAATCTGGCAAATATGCTATTCCTTCCACTTCATATTAAATAAGGCATTAAGAAGCAATTTGCAAAAGTCCTGGACAAAGAAAGTTCTTGTTTAAAGAATGTGTTTAATAAATCTCCTTCTATTAAAGAAAAAGTTAAAGTAAGAATATTTGTTGGATCTGAAACTAAAAAGTTGATGTGTGATCCTAATTTTGAAGCTACATTGACAACAGCGAATTAGAGACATCGAACGCCATTAAAACTGTAATTGAGAGATACCTCGGGAATAGGAAAGACCCTAATTACAGAACAATAGTAAATAATATGCTTAATAAGTTTAGATAGCTTGGTTGCAACATAAGTGCTAAATTACACTTTTTTTTTTTT
>JABUQX010074631.1:40000-45000 GCA_015478945.1 Trachelipus rathkii | reverse complement strand
CTATTAAAAGGACTAAATCTCCCACTTGGTGTGATTCTTTTTCTGCTAACCATTTACTTCTTTTTTGCACATAAAGGGACATATTCTTCAGATCCCGTCTTTTCCAAAAATTAAATCAGCAAGATACTTTGAACTGTTTCATCTATTTATAGTAAGTAGCCAATCTTTATTTGAAATAAACCTGGTGGGGAATGTTATATTCCTTTTAAGGGTTAGTAGATGATTCGGTCAATAGTTCTAAGTTTTCTAAATCATCTGGACAATTCTGTTATTGGTCTTGTTATTTATGAATGAATCTATCTCACAGAACAAAGGTTCCAAGTCTATCGATCTGTCAAACTTAATTGGCTGTTCTAAGGAGTGCGAAGTGCTAACACTATCCTTACAGTTTCTAATGTGTCTCCAATAAATTACCTCCTTTATGAGAATCTATGAGGGCGGTTGAAATATCCACTGTATTTCTTTTTTGCTCAAAAAATTTATTTACTTGCTCTTTATTCCAAATTTTTAACTGTCCTGGTTTAATTCTTGTTAGCTTATCACAAAGGTTCAATCATTAATCTTGATCGGATTAATTCAACGATTGCCTCAACGGGCTGATAAATCTTCTTAGAGCATTGATGAAAGCATCAGTATCTAATGAATATAACATCTCTAAATGTATTGCTCTGCTACTTAAACATGAGAATATCAATCCATATCTTTTTTCTCTTACTTTCCCCCTTCCCCTTACTATAAGAAAAGGACCAAAGGCATCAATTCCAATATACTTGTAAATGGTGGTATATCACATTTTAATCTATCTTTGGGCAAATCTCCCATTAACTGCTGAGTTGGCCTTGTATGGAGCTTCCTACATATAATGCAATCTTTTAGGCTCCAATGATATAGTACTTCTCTCTTAAAGCATTTAAAACTGTTTGTTTTCCTAAATGTCCATTAATTCTATGGTAATGTCTCATTATTAACATTGTAACATGACTATTTGGCAAGATAATTGGATGTTTAAAATCATATGATACATCATTCAGATTTTTATTCCTCCCACCTACTCTTAATATTCCATTATCATCGTATAAATGTAGGAATTCCAAAATGTGCCTCTTTTGTAAGGCTTCTCTTTTTTATTTTGTATTGCTATTATCATGAAATTCTTTTACTTTGTACCATATTGTGAAATAGCCTTTTCTGCATTTTAATCTGTGGATTGTCATAGCACCACTTAATTCCAGGCTTTTTTTATTGCAAATTTTCTGTTAACTCTTTAAAATCCACTGTGCTACTTTTGTTCGATATTCTATCCATCTGAGATCAGAATGTATGGCCTTGTCTGTTGAGCTTTCTTGGAGTTGTATATGGCCACACTGCGTTTACTTTCTATAATTTCTCATTTTTCATCAATCTAATTTATTTGCTAATTGGCAGGACCATTGAGCTTGTTCTTATGTACAAAAATTCTGGACACAGCTGCTTCCTTTTAGTTTATTGTTCAAAAACTCATTAACAGATATTCCCTTTACTTGCTATATCTGCTCATTAGCTTCCTGGTATAATTCCATTGGGCTCTATATCTGTTTGTGATGCGAATAAGTTGAACTCTATCGTGTACAAATCTTTCGAAACCTTCTTTGATTTTTTCATTTTGGGAATTTTCTATATTGTGTAAAACAATTTACTCACATATCATCCAGAAATACTCTTGACTGCTTTAATTTCATATCTAATTCATTTAAATTTGGGAGTTAGCAGCTAATTTTGCTCGCACTTAATTCGTATTCTTTGGTATTTAGTTAACATCAAATTTTATTTAACTTGTACAACTCTTGTTTCTTAGCATAACACCAGCCGCATGATACAATTATATTTCATATTCTCTTCCAATGAACCTATATATGCTACTGCAGGCACTATGCTATCTGTTGAAACCACTGAAAAAATAATGTAGTTCTACCCTCCTCCATACTCTTAGACCCCAACTTTGGAATTTTATGGGCGCTTGGAACTTGATAAATCAATTTAGCTTATATAACATCCACTGTAGCCGATTTGATGTAACTTCTTTTATATCTGATGGAATTTCATCATCCCAATTAACCTTTTTATCGCATAAATTTTGAAATATCTTTTTAGCTACTAGTAGCACTGGACTAATAAATCCTAGTGGATCATATATGGAAAAAATGCAACTGAGTATACTTCTTTTTGTCAAATTTTTATTTTGTATATCTACCCTAGCTTTCATTAAATCTTTTTCTGGGTCCCAACTTAAGCCTAATACTTTTTGTGAAGGTAATTCATCTAAGATAAGTATTTCTTAAAATCCTTTACTTAAGTCTTGTTTATAATGATTTCCTAAAAAATTTCTTTGGAATTTACTGACTTGATTGCAATTAAACACTTAATTTTTAAAATTTCTTTAACTTCTTTATAAACTGCTACAGCCTCATTTTCTGATTTCACAGACTTTAAACAATCATCAACATAGAAATTTCTAAGTATGGTATCTTTGGCTAGATTACTGAATTTTTCTGCTTCAATTACATGTGTAGTTTGCTTCAAAACATAATTTGCAATTGAAGGTGAGCTCACACTTCCAAATATATGAACTTTAACTCTATATTCTTCTGGAGTTTTATCTAAATTACTATTTGGGAACCATAGGAAGCGCTGATAATCTTTATCTTTGTCAAGTACCTGTATTTGATAAAACATCTTCTCTATATCTGCTATGAAAGCATATTTCTCTTGTCTGAACCTTAAAAGGATGCCTTGTAGATTGGAAATATAATCTAGGCCTGTGAGTAAACTATTATTTAAAGAAATACCATTGTATGGTAAAGCTGCATTGAATACTACTCTCATTTTTTCTTTTGTGGATGAATTACGCTATGGTGTGTTAAATAGAATCTGTTATTGTTTAATTCATGTTTCTCAACTTTTTCTGCAAAATTAAGTTTTAACATTTCATCTATGTTCATCACAATAATGTACAAAATTGGTTTTATCTTTCAAAATTTACTTTTAAACAGTTACCTTTTTTCGAATACTTCAAAAAACGACTCCCAAAAAACCGCTGATTTCTTTTTAAATGGTAAACAACTTGAAACTTACTGTAATTGTTTCTTTGTAATTTATTTTTCAACTTATATTCCAACTTTATATCTTCTTACACTGTCAATACGTTGTTCAGGGATTCTTTCGCGGAAAAAACTCTCTAAAGCAATTATTTTTAAACCCAAAATTATTCATTTCTTTTGTATTTTGTCTGTTTTTATGACATCTTGAAGCTCATGAATGCTTGGTATACCTCTGGTGTCACCTGTAATGCCCACCAATATATTACTTACACTGCGAAGGGATAGTTGTCAATGACCCCTTTCTTACTATCTTCCATGGTTTTAACAATTACTTGATTCATTCGCTATTAACTAATCCAATTTTTATTCTTAGAAGTTAAGGGCACATGATCAGTTCGCAATCCCATTTATATCCTTTTGATAGATGGGACTCTCTTCATAAAAGGGCCAAATTTTCTTTCAGTATATCATTATTTATGTTCAGGATTTCCTCATCTCAATACATAATTTCTCTAAATTGTTTAAAATGTATTTATTTTATGTTGCCCTACATGTAGTATATCTATGTCATTATAGGTCATATATGACATACCTAATTCTGTGGCTATATCTAAATCCATAAAGCATGCTGAAGAATATGTATCTAGACCCATGTATGTCTTAATCACTTTATCTTTACCTTTAAGCTTTATTTTAACTGGCACTGCAGGATAAAATAGCTTTCTATTACTTACTTTTGTTTGAAAGGTTTTTGCTTCATTACTTCCTGATTCTTTTGACTCTACCTTTTTATCTTTATCCTCTAAATTCACAGTGAGTGCTGCTGGTGAGATATTTGAACCATCCTGCTCTTTGGCACTATCTTTTTCTCTATGCAGAAATGTTAAATGTTGCTTATTACATTTTTCACATTTTTCTGGTCTTTTACAATTACTACTAAAGTGATTTGATCTGAGGCACTTAAAGCATAATTTATTGTCTTTAATGAACTTTGTTATTTCATCTTGGCTTTGTTTTTCTAGAATTTTTCATTTATTTATACTATGGATTTCTTTTTTACAGAAAAATTGCAAAACGTGATTTTTATTATTATATTATATTATTATTATTATATTATTATTATTTTATTATTATATTATTATCAATCTATATTATTATTATTATTATTATTATTATTATTATTATTATTATTATTATTATTATTATTATTATTATTATTATTATTATTACTACTACTATTATTATTTTTATTGTTCCATTTATTATTATTATTATTATTAACATTTTTATTGTTATTTCTATGGTCATTATTATTTCTTTTGCCTATAAAGTGGACTTTACCTTTTTCACTTGTAACTTTTGCTTGTTGTTCAGGCTCTTGTACCAATTGCAAGTTCTCGAACCAGTGGTGGTTCATACTTCTTGCTTCTTTTTTCAACAAAACTTTGTGAATATACTAAAATTTACCTTTTTATTTTCTTCATACATACTATCAACTTTATATCTCCACTTATCACGTTGTTTGTAGGGAAGTTTTTTAACTATTCTATAAATAGCACCAGTAGAATTCAATTCATTCAATGGAGTAATATTTTCCATTGCATTATTAATAGCATCTAAAAACAAAGAAAAATCTGCCATAGCTTCACCATCTTCATTCTTAATTTCATTCCAGTCTTCTAACTTTTTCAAATATGTATTTGCAATAACTTGCTCATTTCCATACTGTTTCTCGAGTTTTTCTACTGCCTTTTTATAACTTATTTTCATCCAAATGCATACAACTTCTTACTATGTTTTCTGCTTTACCTTCTGTATATACTTAATTAATAGAGGAAGCTTGTTCATTTTCATTTTCAATTTTCTTTTCTAATTTTGGATTATGGAAACTAACATAAAATCTTTAAATTTAGTCGGATCCTT
>JABUQX010074631.1:30000-35000 GCA_015478945.1 Trachelipus rathkii | reverse complement strand
CTTAAAAACTCACTCCCATTTTCTGACACGAGGAAAGTTCCTAAGAAGTCAGTTCCTTGATTGAAGGAGCGCGCGTTGTCGCTATAGACACAGTCAGGCACTCCGAAACGATTAACAAATCGTTGGAACGATTGTATAAATGATTTAGATGACATGTCATCTATAAGGTCTAAATAGACCGCACGAATATTAAGACAGGTGTAAATGAGTATGAACATTTTTTGGGCTGAGTCAGAGCCTTTGACTTTGATCCACCAATGTTTGGTGTAGTCAACACCTACATGCTTAAAAGGCCTGAATAATTCCACCTGGTCTTTTGAATAATTGGTGAAGCGCGGGTACCGAAAAGCAAAATTATTGAACTTTTTGCAGATTATGCATTCCTGCAAAACATTTTTGATGGAGGTACGCGCTGAAGTCACCCAGAAGCCTTGGAGCCGAATATTTGTAAGAGTGGCTTGTATGCCTAGATGCTTACACTTATGATGAGCATCTCTAATGATTAACTTGGTGAGGTGGTGACTTTTTGACAGCAAGATGGGATTAATTACGTCATAATTGTAATAATTGCATCTTGACAAACGACCCTTGCTCCTGATGAGATGATTTTCATCCAAGAACAAGTTCAGATTATTTACCAAGTCCGGAACTTGGCCAGTGAAAGAAGGATTATTTTTAATATCTTCTAAAAATTGAAGCTCTTTCGAGAACGATTCTTTCTGCATTGTCTGCAGACAATACAGACGTGCTTTTAAATCATGATTAATTGTCACACCTCTTGACAAGGCTCCAAACTGGAATAATAAAGCTACTACTCGATATAGCTTGTGCAAGTTTGAATATTTGGACAAATCCACTACAGGAGGTTCATTGCCACCTTGAACAACAGCAAAAACTGGAGATGCTATTTCCAGTTCAGCTGATGGCCAGTAAACACTATTTAAAGAGAGCCATTTTGGCCCTTTAGTCCAGAAGGACATGTTCTTTTGAAATTCCTTGAAGGAAATACCTCTGGTCAGAAGGTCAGCTGGATTATCTTCTGTTCTGACGTATAGAAATTTAGGACTTAACGAATATTCCTCTTGAAGCGAAGAGCTCATGGCGCGAATATCTTGCACACGATTCCTCACGAATATTTGCTTAACTTTCGAGATCCTATTTTGGATCCAATGAAGAGTTATCTGCGAGTCGGAGAATATGTTCAATTCCTTGAACTTGACACCCGACAGTCCACTTAACATTTGTGGTAAGCACTTTAATGCTAAAAACACAGACAATAACTCCAAACAGGGAAGCGTTCTTCCTTTTGCAGGAGCGATTTTTCCCTTTGACCAAAGAAGATTTGGACCCTCTGCCGCAGACGAAACATACACTACGAAGCCATAAGCAACAGTGCTTGCATCGCAGAATATATGAATACTTAAATCAGAGTCACTTGACTCAAATGAAGATCTTCTAAAAGAGACCTCCTTCAGAGAGTTAAGGTCCTTGCTCAACTTCTCCCATGAATTTTTGATTTCGGGAGCGATTATATCGTCCCACCCCATGTCCACTTCCCACGTTTTCTTCATAAGAAGACGGCCTCGAACGGTGACGGGGAGGTAAAGGCACACGGGATCGAAAACTTTTGAAATCTCCGACAGGAGCTGTCTCTTGGTAGAGACAATATTTAATGAAAAGTCACTAAGACTCAGACTATCTTGAACGGTATTATATAAATACCCTAAAACTCTTTCTTCATCACTTTGATGAGTTGCAAGTTTACCCTCCTCCTTGAATATTTCTTTGAGATCTGGACAATTTGAGTTCCAGGAGCACAAGTTGAAGCCCCCCTCACTCATACGTGAGGTGGCCTCTCGAAAAATATCTTGAAGTTCGTCTACAGACGAAGAAGTGTACAAAAAATTATCAACGTACAGATTATTTTGAAGAAGAGAGGTACAGAGATCAGGAGGGTATTTTTTGGCGTGATGTTGTATAACAGCCCCTAGAACATAGGGGCTGACAGCCAACCCGAAAATGATGGTGGCATAACGGTAAGTGAGTAACTCGCCATCAGCCTCCCAGAAAAAACAGAAGCGATTTCTGTCCTCTTCTAACTTTAATTTGATCTGGAGGAAGGCCTTTGAAATATCCGCCAGAACGATGAATTTGTTTGTTCTGAAGGACAGTAATAATTTAAATAGGGAAGCGATTAAATCTACCCCTGGATACGATGCCTGATTAAGTGAAGGACTACAACCTATCTTCAGGCTGCAGTTAAAGACGGGACGAATTTTTGTCGTCACTTGAAGGGCCTGTTTTATTATAGGTCTGTGGGGTATCCAGATGAATTTATGATAATCTTTCGGATGCACCTCCACAGCCTCCACAATACCTTCTTTTTGACTCGTTGCATCGTTGCAAGAGCAACGTGATGATTTGATGGGACCTGCTCAAGTATTTCTTGAAACCACGGAAGTTCCACGTGGTACCTTCCGTCTCGGAACTCTATCCCTTCGTGGAATCTTTTAATGAATATTTCGTCAATGGAACCCTGGTCCCGCTCCTCATTGATACCCAGAGACTCTAATTTATAGAGGTTCTCCAGGCCCAAGTCCAAATCAGACTCAGTATGGGTATGTAAGAGTGGGTCGAAGTACGAAGGTACCGGTTCCACTACAAGATTAATTACATGTTCCGGGACGTTCCTGACAGATCTTTGAATATTTGAAGGTATGGGGAGCTCGGAATTCTGTCATGATTTTTTGACAGCTTTCGGCGAAAAATTCTTCCCAAAGATTTTCTCATTTTGGGAAGGTGTCAAAAAAGATGTTACAGGCCCGAAAGGCACGTACCCATGACAAGTCTCTAGGGCACTGCCCCGAATGCATTTTACGGTTTTAAAATGCTTTAATAAATGAAGAGCATCGATGCCCAGCAGCCCATGAATATTTGAAACCCTGTCAACATTATTATTTTGATAGTGACTATCTGCCACTTTGAAACCATTTTGGGTAATATTTTTCATAGCCTCCGTCAGGCCTTTTACATAAAAGCCGATATCCAATTCAGAATCAATATTTACAGGTAGGCTAGAATATTTCCCACAACAAATGCCCATCTCTAAATTTAAAGACCGCAAGGATCTTAATTCCTCTCCCAAAAATGTTTTAATGGAGCTCTGATGACTAGGAAGACTATTTTCATTGACTCCCAATTTTTTAAGAATGCTCCTATGAAAATACGTGGACTGACTACCTAAATCGAGAAGCACGCGTACAGGGACTATTTTATTGCCCTTCTTGATGTTAAGGGAGAGAGTGGGCAGAATATTTTGACCCACGGATGAGGCTGTACCTGTATTTATACAGATATGATTAGAAGAGCCGCTGGCTTGACCATTTGCCTCATTCGCGACTGATGTTGACGGACGACTATCTTCCGAAAAGCCACCGGACACGTTTCTGCTATTTGGAAAACATAGAGCCGTTATGTGGGATTTTTGGCCACATTTGCCGCATGGGTGACTAAGTCCATACCTCTTGGCAGGACATTTATTAGCGAAATGCTTGCTGCTTGAGCAGCTGAAGCACATGCGCAGCTCTTTACAGCGATCTCTCCTGCTTTCAGGAGAAGAATATACTTCACAAGAAATCATGCGATGATTTCTGTTGCAAAATTTACATTTCGAAATAAATGATTTAGAAGAATTTTTAAATCTCCCACTCTTTTGACTGCGTTCTGTTTCATCTTCTGACGATGAAGATTTCGAACTATCCTCTTTAGAGGAAGCGTTAAAAGCTGACGATTTAGCCGATTTATGCTCAAAAGGAGCACGATTACGGTCAAATCCCTTTTTAGGGGCAGATTTATTTTTTCCCCTCCCCTTCTCCATAGACTTGATTATTTTACCGTAATGCTCCAAAATTATATTAACGGAAGGATATTCATCCTGTGTGATTAATTTGAGCTCACGAAGAAAGCCAGTTGGAAGTTTGTCCACGATTATATGACTCATGAGCTTACAGCCCGCCGAAGGCTCTTCAAAGAAATCGAGTCCAAACTCCTTGAGCTCATGAATATATGCTCTCACTTCAGACAGGAATATACGAATATGTTCAGGATTATTCTCTAAAATAGGCGCAGAATCGATTTTATGAAACAGAGAATCAATAATATATGATTCGTCTAAGTAAAGGTTCTTTAATATTTCGAAAGCGACTTCCAAATTGGAGTCGACATTAGTTAAATGCTCAATATCTTTGAGCGCATTACCTGATAACAATGACTTTAAATACTGCAATTTTGCAGCGCTAGAAATATCTTTTCTGGCCCCATAAACATTTTGAAAGGACAGAATAAACGATCGGAAAGAATGCCGGTCCCCCTCACCCCTGAACTCTTGACACTTTATTGCAGGAATTTTTACTTCCTGTTTTGATGCATGAATATTTTTGATTATATTCTGCATCTCTTGACGTGATATTCCGTCTTCAAGAGAGGCCTCTGAAGCTGCAGGAGGCGCAGACGGAGAAGAAGATGGAGAACTAAAACGCGGTGTCATACGCCAGATTAATTTTTCATTCTGGGTATGATAATGTACCGCTTCAATTATTTCCTCGTCCAAAATTGACGAGTCATACTGAAGAATGGAAGACTTTGTGATGACTTCTTCGATCAGAGCATCAAAGTTTTTAACTTCCTCCAATTTTGATTTAATTTCCTTCAGTTTTGAGGAAACGATATGATTATCTTCCTGGCTTTCAGTGGCAGAAAGATCGAGAAGATTTTTGAAAAGGAGCGTGATTTTCCTTTTAATCACAGCTCTCAGTCTCTTAATAGGGGACAGTTTTGACTTAACCTCTTTCGTGAGGTCGACTAATTCTTCTGGAGAGAGAGTGTTTTCGTCCTCCCTCCCAAAATTTTCACTGACACTGTCCTCCAACTCAGACACGATTTGTCTGAGTGATTCATCTTCGAAAAGAGACATTTTTGTAAAATGAATATTTGAAAAAAAA
>JABUQX010074631.1:20000-25000 GCA_015478945.1 Trachelipus rathkii | reverse complement strand
ATATATATATATATATATATATTATATATATATATATATATATATATATATATATATATATATATATAAAGTTAACTTTCTTTAAACACTTTTGAAAATATTGCTGAATTGTGGTGAAGTAAAAGAAAAACTGTTCATCAGTATTGGGCGATATTTTTAAACGTTTTTCCTCAAATATATTTCCTGCTTCTGAAAATGAAAATAATTTCTCTGAATATATGGAGGAGACTGGAAAGGAGAGTAATTTTTGGGCTAGTACTGCTATGTTTGGGAATTTAGCTTTGTTCACTTTCCACCAATTAAGGAATTCTTCTTTTCCCAGATTAGAAATTGATTTTTCTGGTAAAAAAAATTTCAATTTCTTTAAGAATTTCACCTTTTGAAGAGCCACTGATTTTTCTTTTTTTTCCTTTTTACACTAACTGACTCGCTGTCACTTTCACTTTCTTCAAACTTATAAAAACTAAATAACTTTGCAGTAATTTCTTTTCTTAATGCTCCTGATGATTTTGAGGTACTTGGTAAATCTAAGTTTATTGTAGATAATGCTCGTTTCTGAAAATGACTCAACGCCTGAACCTTCTTCTGTACTGCTACTACCAGTTGTACTGCTAGTTGTGCGGTGTGAAGAAAGGTTTAAATGAGAGAATAAATGAGAGTATATTGAGATGGTTTGGTCATCTGGAAATGAAGGATAAAATAATAGTCGGTTGACTACCTTCAGTTAATTATTTGCATATTTCTTCAAGCATCCATTTTCTACTCAATTCTCTTATTTCATTAGAAAATAGTCAGTTAGTATCTTGGGTCTACTACAGTATTTAAAACAATTATCTTGTTTTGATATATATATATGTCTATTGATCCTTTCTCTTCCTTTTTATTCATAAATCTAAACTCTAATGCCTTCTTCAGCTCTTTTTTTTTATTCTCTGCTGTCATCCTCAGAGTTTGAGAGATATGCTGGAGAGCTCAAATATGTAGAATAATTGATGATATAATTGATTTTGCCTTATAGTTTCCGTAACCATGAGAAATGGTTGCAAAACTCTTAGAATTTTTTTCAAGTATTTGCCATTTATTAGCAGTCAAAGCTTAAATGATTGATTGTTCTATAATATAAACTTGCAGAGGTCTTTTTAAACATTCAATTCTTTCTAGAATCAAATATGCGCTATTCCACCTTGTATTAACATCTTGAATTGGCATAAGTGGGCTTGCAAGATGTGGATCCAAGTCTCTTTGTATTCTTTCAAGTTCATTACAGCTTAAAAACTGAAATGATTGAAATGTGTACAAATATTCCTACATTTCTTTATTAAATCACACTGTTCTTTGAGAAAATAAGGCATCTTTAATAAATTGAAGTTTATGAATAAAACAAGAAAAACTTGTGTATCCTGCTAAATCAGTTCCAAGTTTCATGTTATATGCTCCATCTCGAAGGATCAAATGAATTATGTTAGGAGGAATTTCCCAATTATTCATCGTAATTTCAAAACTCATAGTGATTTTAATTCCAGAATGAGAACCTGGGAAATACTTGCAATGGAGTACACATTCCATTTTTTTCAAACTCGCTGGTAAGCCAGAGTACAGTTAAAGAAATAAATGAGTCATTTGAATTATTTAGCTCTCTATATATCTGTAGTAAATGATATCTGATCAGCCTTAGATAACTTCTCGAATACTGCTGATCTCAATTTCCTGTTTGAAGTTGGTAACATTTTCTCTACAAAATATTTTCTACTAGGAATAAGATATTTTGGTTGAAGATGGGCAATAAGTTCTATGAATCCCTTCTCTTCTGTGACTGTGAATGACTGGTTACTCATTGCGATAAAATTCATTATTTTCTGTGATTTGGGGTCATTGATATGCCAAATCTTTTTTTGGGAGAAACTCTCCTCAAAACTCACTTATTTCACGGCTTGGATCTATTGCTCTTTTGTGGTTTCCCCTGTTCTAGAAAATACAAGACTCTCCCTTTTACTATTAAAATTTTTGGACTTCCAGATATTCTCTTCAATGATGATTTTCCATATGTTCATGAAGTGGCGTTGTACTAAATATAAGATTTTATGTTGAAAGTTATATAAAATATTTTTTTTACATTTCTTTATAGTTAAAGGAAAGTTCATAAGAAATTCCGGTTCCGGCCGGAATTCCGGCCGGAATTTTTTTTGTGATTCCGGCTAATTCCGGTTCCGGCCGGAACTGAAAATTTCAGTTCCGGTACACCCCTAATATATATATCCAGTATATATGTTATATATATATAAATAGTATATATAGTAAATTGTTTTATATATATATATATATATATATATATATATATATATATATCTATATATGTTGTTATATAAATATATATATATATATATATATAATTAGGATGTATTAAGCTATAAAATTTCATTTAAAGTCCCTTTTTTTATTTAAAAATAAAACAAAGCAATGGTAAAACTGTTCATCATACTACAAACATATAAATTTAAATCAACAAAAAAACATATATATATATATATATATATATATATATATATATATATATATATATATATATATATATATATATATAAAAGGTAGTATTTATATATATATATATATGTTATTAAGTATATAATATATAACCATAATGAAAACGAAAAAGGGATGTCACCAAGCACTTCGTGTATTTTTCTAATAATTATCAAGAGTGATAATGTGTGTAAAAATTCCTAGAGTGCTTGGTGACATATTTTTTTTCATTTTCCTTGTGTGTTTTTTTATCGAGTGTTTTTTTTTATTCGTGCATAAGAGAATAGATATTTATATATATATATATATATATATATATATATATATATATATATATATATATATATATATATATATATATATATATATATATATATATATATATATATATATATATATATATGTGTGTGTGTGTGTGTGTGTGTGTGTGCAAGTGTATGTGTGTATGTGTGTGTATATTGATATTATACAAGAATACAACCTTGTTCAAAATATAAACAAGGAAGTGTATCATATGTTTGATATTATTATTTATAAACTTGACGTTTTAGAAATGCAACTTTTAAAAGTTATTCATTAAAATTTAAAATTATAATAAGATCTCTGTGAAACATAAGAAATTCTGTGGAATCACCACCACAATGCAAAGTCGTGACAATCGTATTAAGTTGGATTGCGTTTCAGCAGAGCAAATGCGAAGGTAAAGGCGTATATCAAGGATCTTAGAGAGTAGCACTGAACGATGTAATTTATGCGATCACTATCAAATAATACATTAATTTGTATTAGGTTACTTAATTTGTAATTATATCCATCATGAAATAATATAACATTAGGAGTGAAATAAAAATGAAATGAAAAATTAATCTAAAAACCAATATTACTTCTAATCATACTTTTCCTATAATTTTTTTCTAAAAATTCTACTAATACTGCTAACACTAGACCTTTTAGCCATCTTCTATTCTATTATTGCTATTACTACTACTACTACTACTACTACTAATAATAATAATAATAATAATAATAATAATAATAATAATAATAATAATAATAATAATTATAATAATAATAATAATCAAAATATTATTATTATTATTATTATTATTATTATTATTATTATTATTATTATTATTATTATTATTATTATTATTATTATTATTATTATTATTATTATTATTATTATTATTATTATTATTATTATTATTTTTGTCATTATTGTTATTATTATTATTATTATTATTATTATTATTATTATTATTATTATTATTATTATTATTATTATTATTATTATTATTATTATTATTATTATTATTATTATTATTTTAATTATCATTATTATTATTATTATTATTATTATTATTATTATTATTATTATTATTATTATTATTATTATTATTATTATTATTATTATTATTATTATTATTATTATTATTATTATTATTATTATTATTATTATTATTATTTTATTATTATTATTATTATTATTATTACGCGGATGGTTTGGTTTTGTGTGGTGAATCTGAAGAGAGTTTGAGAGGATTGGTAGAGGGGTTTGGCATGGCTGTTAAAAGGAGGGGTTTGAAAGCGAATGTAGATAAGAGAAAGGTTATGGTAATGAGTGAGGAGAATCCGCGAAGTGAAGTCATGTTAGATGGTGAGCAACTGAAACAAGTATCTGAATTTAAATATTTAGGATATATGTTGGATGAAAAGGGAACGGATGATGCAGAGTGTAGTGGGAAAGTTGTGAATGGTAGGTAGGTGTCTGATGCAATTAAATATTTGGTGGATTTTTAAGGGGCTAACTCTTGAGTGCGCTATAGTTTTGCATGAGGATATGTTGTTACCTGTGTTAATGTATAGTTGTGAAACTATGGTCTAGAATAGGAGGCATAGATATAAGGTGCAATGTGTTGAGATGGACAATTTTAAGGGCGTGTTAGGTGTGAGAAGAATTGATAAAATGAGGAATGACCGCATTAGGTAGTTGTGCGGTGTGAAGAAAGGCTTAAATGAAAGAATAAACGAGAGTATATTGAGATGGTTTGGTCATCTGGAAAGGAAGGATAATAGCCGGTTGACTAAGCGGATTTATAGTGGTGAGTGTGCTGGGAATCGACTAGCTTGGAAACCGAAGAAAAGGCCGATTGAGTCAGGAAAGGAATGTCTGAAGGAGAGGAATGTGAGTTTGGTAGAGGCGAGAAGAAAGGTGCATAACAGGAGTGAATGGCGAGGTTTTGTGAAGGGGTATGGTTGTGGGCTTTGCCCAGGGGATGAACCTCACATTGACGAGATACCACAGTGAGGATCCGCCGCAGTCTCGTGAAACCCTAGAGTGGATTTTTCTGATTCCGACGAGTTCTCATTTAAGGGTCTAAAGGGGACGGTAAAGTGGGGCTTTCTTTTCGATTTGCGTCATGTTTTTCCTCTACTTTTCTCTTCCGGTGTATAATAATATTTCTACCACAATTTTGGCA
>JABUQX010074631.1:5000-10000 GCA_015478945.1 Trachelipus rathkii | reverse complement strand
TATATATATATATAAAAGCAGAAGAGCGTATATATATATATATATAGAGAGAGAAAGTATATATATGTATAGTATATATATATTAAATATATATATGTGATGTATATACATACATGTGTTCTTTCGTGCATATATATATATATATATATATATATATATATATATATATAGTTATTATATATATATATATATATATATATTATTATTATATATAGATATATGTATTCCTATATATATATATATATATATATATATATATATATATATATATATATATATATTATACATATATATATATAGTTATATATATATATATATATATATATGGTATTATTATATTGTTTTTCTTATAGTATATATATATATTATATATATATATATATATATTTATATATATATATTATATATGTTTTTATATATATATTATTAATATATATATATATATATATATATATATATATATATATATATATATATATATATATATATATATATATATATATAAATATAAAAATTATTTAGATATATCTGTTATTCATATGTATATATATATATATATATACATATATATATATATAGCAAATATATATATATTATATTATATATATATAAAGTATAGATATATATATATATATTATATATATATATATATATATATATATATATATATATATATATATATATATATATATATATATATATATATATATATGTATGTATGTAAAAATCAACATTATTTAAAAGCTGAGAAAATAGTAAACGGTTTTAAGGTTGTCAATGACGCATCTGATAGGGGGTTAAAATTAATCGAGGACTTCAATTAAAGATGAAGAACAACCACATTTCTGTTCAAAGTTGTATCCTGACTCTTCAAAACCCATCTTATCTAAGCCATTACCACCTTAATCTGATAATTGGAAATAAGGATCAATATTTATCATTTCCTCCTTTTTAATGCTTCCTTTTTTATAACGCAACTTCAAATAATAAAATGCATGTGAACATTATTTGTTCTTATTTTTATACCTTCTTTCCTCTTCTTTTCTCTTAATTCCTTCATTTTCAATTTGGATTTTGCTACATTTACTTTTTAGAAAACTTTTAACTAAACACTTTTGAAATGTACAAAACGAAAATTAAAAAAAAAGGCAAAATCTGGAAAGCAGATGTAATTGAGTGTTGCAATGTTTTTTGACATTTGCATAAAAAGTCACTTTTGAAGAATTGGATCATGTCCGGTCTTAGAAAATGCTTGATATCTTCAAATCTATAAGTTTTAACAAAAAAGTAATGGCAGTAAAATTTCAAGACAACAAAATTTCAGATGAAATTAAATAAGAATCAGGTTTCTAGGACGAATGATTTTCATTTTATAAAGGAAAAAGCTGCGATTTTTTTCAAAATTTCGCAGCTTTTCAAAAATATGAGCTGAAACTTTCCCAATCTCATTTTTGAGACAATTGGCAACCGGAAAAAATTTGAACATTGATTTTTTGTGACCACCCTAATATATATATATATATATATATATATACTGCTGCTCTTGCTGCTAGCCTGCCTTAGCCTTAGCATAACCCAGCAACCCAGCCTTATGCTGCCAATAATATATGCCTGCTGTACTGCTATTCTTATCCTATATCATATATATATATGCTTATATATATATATATATATATACTGCATATATATAATTTATATATAACTATATATATATATATAACTATACTTATGCTATGCCTGCTGCTTATATATAACCTGTATACCCAGTAATACTGTATATATATAACCTTATAACATTTATCTTTGATATATATATATATATATATATAACTGAAGTACTTTGATTCAAAAGTTTAAACATCTAGCAGGGAAATATGACATTTTTTGGCAGGTTTCATTACTTTTTATACAACTTCTTATGAGAAAATGTCAAAATATACTTGTTTTTAAAGCAAATTTTTAGGGTCCTTATATTTTATTTAATTTCTTTAATGCTTTAACATTTGGGACTACTTACCTTGAGATTAGCATGTTAATTCTGAAACTTTAATATTGATTGGAAAATAATCATTATTCTTAAAAAATTTCAAATAAAATAATTTTAAAACAATCTCTTTTATTTATTATGTAATATTTCTTTCATATGACTAATTTTCGCAAAAAAAAAAAAGAGAAATTAATATTGGTATAGAAGTCGCCTCTGATATTTATATATATAAATTCGCATATATATATATATATATATATATATATATATATATATATATATATATATATATATATATATATATATATATATATATATATATATATATCAAAATGTAAAATATTTTTATATATATATATATATATATATCTATATATATATATATATATATATAAAAGACAATGTGCAAAATAGTTTTAAAAATATTGGTAAGAGATAAGAAAAGAAAGCGAAGTAGAAAGGAGGACAGTGAAAGATTTTCTGTTTATACATGAAAGGTCAAAAGCGTATTAACTTTGTCATTTATATAAATGTAGCCTTAAATAAATCTTATTAAATAAGACATTTCAATTTCGATACTATTTCCTTCAATAATTTCCCCTTTCTCGCATGGTTTTTCCTTTTTCTGTTTCTACCCCTACTCACGTATTTTTTTTTTTCTTTTTTTTTTTATTTTTTTTTATCTCTCCTGCCTTTTCATTTATTTATTCTAACTTCTCCTTTCTTCACCTTTCTCTTTCAATTTCAGTCACAAGCTCTTTACCTTCTAAGTGTGATCTCAAGAGAGTGTCAGCAATAAGGGAAGATAGATTGTTCAAATAGAGGTCTTTTATTGACAATCTATTTTCTATGTTCTGTATGCGAAAATATTCCTAATCTAAATAAACGAATATTCATAGACAGTTGGCATCAAATAACATATCCGTGAATAACTTTTAAGCATTCTATATGCCTTTAGCATTGATATATATATATATATATATATGTAATAACCCTTTGATGAGTTTATATACTGCTCCAATATATAATATATATATATACTTATATATATACTCTTAAATATACTGCCTCTGCTCTTTCTCTGCTATAACTGCTTTTGCTATATATGGACATTTATAAGTGGTTGACTCAGTTAATACAGTGTATTGGGTTAGGTTAATTTAGGTTAAGTTTTGTTAGGTTTGGAATTGGAAATTTGGTTAGGTTAGGTTAGCTTAGGTTAGCTTAGGTTAGGTTTTCTTCCAAAAATTTAATGCATTTTTAAAATTATTAAAAATTAAGATTACATTATTATTTATTTTCACTCATAAGTCAGCTTACTTATAAACCAGCTATATATATATATATATATATATGCTCTATATACTCTTCTTTACCTCTACTCTCCTGCTCTTACTTATGTATATATATATATATCTTTCCTTAACATATATATACTTACCTATAACTATCCCACTCCCATCTTCTTGCTATAATAACCTTATATATATTGAAGATATTTCATAATCGCTTTCTCACAATTTATTACGATTATGTTGTATCAATCATAAATTTCGAAAATATTATAGAAGAAGAAGAGAAGAAGAAAGAAAAGAGAGAGAAGAAGAAGAAGAAGAAAGAAGAAGAAGAAAGAAGAAGAAGAAGAAGAAGAGAAGAAAATTTTTTTTTTTTGTGTGTGTGTGTGTGTGTATTATTAATCAATATTATTATTATTATTATTATTATTATTATTATTATTATTATTATTATTATTATTATTATTATTATTATTATTATTATTATTATTATTATTATTATTTTAATGGTTCAACTTTTTATTAATAATTTTAATATTTCTCGTATGGCTTCTTCAGCTTTTATTTTAAATCATTTATTTAAAAAAACGGAATTGTTGGAAAATGAGCAAAATTATTGATTATTCAAATCAGTTGAAATTTCTATCCCTATTTAATATTTATTAAATCCTGGAGGAATAGAAGGAAATATATTAATTGCTTAATAGTTTGAAGCAATATTTAATTAATTATATATTTCTTTTAATATTTTAACATTTTAAGAGTTCTTTTACAATGGCAAGAAAAAAAAATGTAATAAATGAAATTGAGTTAGTATTTGAAAATAAAAATATATTTTACGTTGATGTTTTTCTTTTGATTTTAAATGTATGCATGAAGAACAATGTTATTTTGATTGTATTTCTCAAAGAAGCACATTTCTGTTCACCCCATATACGATGTAATATAAATTTTAACTGATTGCATAATTCGCGGCCTTCCTTTATATTTTTAGAAGTTTAGCACAAAAAGAAACATAGCACAAAGCATCAACCGTTTCAACTATTCAATTTTTGCTATGTAATTCAAAAGATAATAACATCGCGAGCAAATAACTAAAAATAAATAATAACAGCAAACAACAACAAGAGCAACAACAACAACATAAAAATGGGATGAAAAGAAAAAAAAATCATATGTGTAATCATTTTAATAACGTTGCGCAAAAAAATTTGCGCAATATAATGTATAATCTCAAAGGAAAACCAAAAAATGAAAAACAAATTCCAAATTGAAAAATAAAATATAAATTCCAAAATAAAAACTGAAAAAATAAATTCCAAAAGGGAAAATAATTTTTTTTATAATTTCTTTTAGTGGAAGACTCCAAAAGATATGGAATGAAAAAGCAAAACAAAAATAAAAATTTATAAAGAAAAATAAATATTTTGACCCTGAACACCAAAGAAAACATGAATAATAATAATAATAATAATAATAATAATAATAATAATAATAATAATAATAATAATAATAATAATAATAATAATAATAATAATAATAATAATAATAATAATAATAATAATAATAATAATAATAATAATAATAATAATAATAATAATAATAATAATAATAATAATAACAATAATAATAATAATAATAATAATAATAATAATAATAATAATAATAATAATAATAATAATAACTTAATAATAATAATAATAATAATAATATTAATA
>JABUQX010074630.1:0-16122 GCA_015478945.1 Trachelipus rathkii | reverse complement strand
ATTTCCTGCCATCCCCACCTCGAATTCTTTCATAACCCCATCCATATACACATTGAATAACCAAGGGGACATAACACAACCCTGTCTCACTCCGCTATTAATCCTAAACCAATCACCATTGACACCATTTATTCTTACACACGCTTCACTATCGTCATACATACTTTTGATTCCATTCAGAAGCCTACCAACAACACCATATATCACTAATACCTGCCATAAAGCTTCCCTATTAACTCTATCATACGCCTGTTGTAAATCCATAAAACCTAAATATAATTTATTCTTCTTCTCCCTCATTTTCTCAATCATTTGTTTCAATGTAAAGATTTGATCCACACATCCTCTACCACTCCTAAACGCACCTTGTTCTTCACCAATCAGTCCCTCAGTCACTCGACGCACTCTTTCGACCAAAATACCAACATATACCTTCCCTACAACACTCAATAAACTTATTCCCCTATAATTTCTACAGTTCCCCTTTTCTCCCTTACCCTTATACAAGGGTACTATTACCGCTCTCCTCCAATCCCTTGGAACTATACCCTCCATAAATGCTTTATTACACAACTTCCAAATCCAATCAATCACCATCTCGCCTCCGCTCTTGATCATTTCACTAGTAATTTCATCTAGTAATACTAGATTCACTAGTAATATATATATATATATATATATATATATATATATATATATATATATATATATATATATATATATATATATATATATATATATACTATATATATATATATATATATATATATATATATATATATATATATATATATATATATATATATATATATATATATATATATATATATATATATATATATATATATATGTTTATATATATATATATATATATATATATAATATAACCATATATATATATATATATAATAAGAGAGAGAAAGTTTTGATAGCATAAGAGAGTATTTTTAAAAAGATAACTTCCTGACAACCGCATTTCCGGTTTTTAGAGCAGTGAAAACCAAAGTTTGCAGTTTGCACGGCTGAGATTAATGTGAACCAGTGGCAACCGCAGTTTGCCCGGTTGCCCGGTTGTGGTGCGGTTGTCAAAATATGTGCGGTTGCTTCGCATTTGCGGTTGCGGTTGCGGTTATTCGATCCATCACTAATATATATATATATATATATATATATATATATATATATATACATGTCGATGTATAATATCTAATATATATATATATATATACAATATATATATATATATATATATATATATATATATATATGTATATATAATCTATAATATATAATAATATATATATATATATATATATATATATATATATAATATAATATATATGTGTATATGCGGTGTATTTATATGTATGTATTTGAACTATTTTTCATTATCATTATATTTTCCTTCACATCTCAAATTTATATGATATATATAGATATATATAAATATATATACTGTAATATATATATATATATATATATATATATATATATATATATATATATATATATATATATATATATATATATATATATATATATATATATATATATATATATATATATATCAGAGGCGACTCTTACACACGGGCTGCTCGGGCTTAGCCCGAGTTATCATTATAGAAACAATTGCTTTTCTTCAAATTTCATAAAGTTACGATTAAATTCTCTTATTTTTAGCGAAAATTGACCATATATGAAAGAAAATATTACATAATAAATATAAAAGATTATTTAAAATCAGGGATGGCACGAAAAAATCAAATGGAAAAAATCAACTGATTTTTTTTACTTGATTTTTTTTATCAAAAAATCATGATTTTTTTGATTTTTTGATTTTTTTTTATATTTAAAAATTTTTTTTGTATATTTAAGTGATTAAACTTCAATAGAAATAAAAAATTAAAATAAAACTAAATATATTATGAAGTTTTTAATATATTTTTTTCAATTTTCAACAAACTATTGGCATTGTAACAGACAAGTCCGTAACATTCTTTTGTGTTGCTGTTTCAGTGTTTCCATTTTAAGATTTTGAACCCCAGAGCTAGGGCCTAGGAATAAAATTTGAAAATTAATGCCAGATACAGACTAATTATATATATTGTTTTTGTATAATATCGTATAATAGATATGTTAGGTCAGTATTTGAATATTGTCTACAATTTTAGCCCCCTTATTAGAAAAGACATAGATATGCTGGAGAGGGCGCAACGCAAAGCAACGAGGAGGGAGATTTTTGGCTTTGAGGATAAGAATAGGCGTGGAGTTGTCTAGATAGGCCCATGCGTCTTCTTAAGTATTATTCTTATTTATTATTTATTATGGGTTGACTGGGACATTCTAGAGGGGCCAATGTGGCCTCTTAATTATTAATTTTTATTGGTTGACTGGGACAGTCTAAATAGGACCATGCGGCTTCTTAAGTATTATTCTTATTTATTAATGGTTGACTGGGACATTCTAGAGGGGTCAATGCGGCTTCTTAATAATTATTTTTAATTATTAATTATTATTGGTTGACTGGGATAGTCTACATAGGCCCATGCGGCTTCTTAAGTATTATTCTTATTTATTATTTATTATGGGTTGACTGGGACATTCTATAGACTCATAGAGGCCAATGCGACTTCTTAATTATTATATTATTTTTCATTGGTTGACTGGGACCATCTAAAAAGGACCATGCGGCTTCTTAGGTATTGTTCTTATTTATTATGAGTTGACTGGAACATTCTAGAGGGGTCAATGCAGCTTTTTAATTATTATATTTAATTATTAATTAAATTAATTATTATTGGTTGACTGGGACAGTCTAGGTAGGCCCATGTGGCTTCTTATTTATAATTACTATTCATTAATTATTATTAAAAATTATTCTTAATTCTTAATTTTTATGGGTTGACTGGAACACTCTAGATTGGATTCTGCGTCTTCTTACTGTCTCTTTATATATATATATATATATATATATATATATATATATATATATATATATATATATATATATATATATATATATATATATTTATATATGCTCTTTATATATATATATATATATATATATATATATATATATATATATATATATATATATATATATATATATATATTTCGCGTGACGTCACGAATCTGAAAAAAATCAAAAAAAACAAAAATAGATTTTTTTCTAAAAAAAAAAATCAAAAAAATCCTCAACCCTGTTTAAAATATAAACAAAAAGTGCAAGAATCGCTGCCATTGAATAATGCTATTTTTCAATAATTTTAAAACGTGACGTCTCCGCTCATCCGAAATAGCAGAGTTAAAATTTTTAGACAGTGTTCACTATACACATTCGCGAATTTAATTTTTTTACAAGTTATTGTTTTTTAGGAATCTAATAAACACTCGTTTTATTTAAAAAAAAATTAAAATAAACATTTATTTGTTCTTAATTTCAGATACCAAAAATTAAAATTTATATTCTAATACTTCAATAAACAAAACTAACTTGAAATACTTTAGTTAATCATAGAATTTAATTTTGAATAAAAGAAAACTCTTTTTAATTAGCACTAATTAGTGAATAATATAATTTATTGTTTATATATATATATATATATATATATATATATATATATATATATATATATATATATATATATATATATATATATATATATATATATATATATATATATATATATATATATATATATATATATATATATATAGAGGAGAGAGTAGTAAGTTCCTGGAGTCGCCACTTATATATATATATATATATATATATATATATATATATATAAATAAAAAAATAAAATATATATATATATATATATATATATATATATATATATATATATATATATATATATATATATTATTATACACCTACTACTATATATATATATAAATATATATATATATATATATATATATATATATATATATTTTATTTATATATATATATATATATATATATATAAAAAAAAATATTATATATATATATATGGAAAATATTAAGATTGTGATCAGTAGAATTTTTGCGTTAGAGTCGCTTGGGTCGAATCGTGGAGTCAGTACTCTCTCTCTCTCTCTCTCTCTCTCTCTCTCTCTCTCTCTGCTATATATATATATATATATATATATATATATATATATATATATATATATATATATATATATATATATATATATATATATATATATATATATATATATATATATATAGTTAATCACTTACTTAATTTCAGTTTCAGGTATTTTTCTTTAATTTTTGTTTTAGGTTAGGTTAGGTTAGGATAGGTTAAGTTAAGTTAAGTTAAGTTAAGTTAAGTTAAGTTAAGTTAAGTTAAGTTAAGTTAAGTTAAGTTAAGTTAAGTTAAGTTAAGGGCTTAATGTTATATTTCGGCAGCACAAAAAAAAAAGAGTCCATTCGATATTTTATGGGAATGAACAATATGTGATATTTTAAAAATAAATCGATTATTTGTAATAAATATGATATGAGAAATATTCACAAAACTCGCTTCAGTATCGTTAGAAAGTTTATTAGTCGCCGGACGTGCTTAGTGTGCGTCTGAGTGTAAAGTTCAGAAACTAATGTCAGTGATATATTTAATATATGCCAAAACGAGTGGAGTTTGCTTCATTCCTTACAACATTTGAACAATTTTGCAGGAAAAGAGATGTGAAAATGTTTAAAAGAATATTCAGTAGTAATAGTTGGGGAAAAATTTACATTTTACTGTAATGCCCATAGTCAGTAAAGGTTAGGGCTAGTTTTACGGCACATTGGATCAGCAAAGGTTAGGGATAATTTTACGGCACAGTGAATCAATAAAGGTTAGGGCTAGTTTTACGGCACAGTGTATCAGTAAAGGTTAGGGCTAGTTTTACGGCACAGTGAATCAATAAAGGTTAGGGCTACTTGCCATCTACCAGTTAGGTTACTTAAGTTTTGTTAGGTTCATTAGAAGTAGCTGTAAGCTTTATATATACCGTATATATATATATATATATATATATATATATATATATATATATATATATATATATATATATATATATATATATATATAAATATATAAAACTTTTTGAACTTATATATATATATATATAATATAGGCTATGATATAACGGAGACCAGGATAATGGCTGTCCAAGAAGAGAGAATTATGACGACTATAATGTTGAAAAACAATGAGTTGCAGCACTTAGTTATTCTGATCTCCGAAGGTGTCCAAAAAGATTAATTTGGAACTTTATGATTACCCAATCAAAATATATAAAAGAAAAGGGGAGAAAGAAAGGGGAATGAATTAGAGGAAACTAACCTCTTGGTGATTTTGATTTAATCTTTCTTTAACCCTGAATGTAGCACCTCCTCTTTTCTATCCTCTTCTGAGGGCAAGCATTAGGCATATGAATTTGCCAGTCGGGGGTTCCATCATTGTCTTCGGGGACACCGCAGTCTATCTATTCGTGAGGGTGCACACTTGCTTTGATGTTGTTTGTGTGAAAGGTTAGTCGGGATATGTGTACGTTTATAAAAAGATGGATGGGGGGTTTTGAATCCTTTTTGTGTAAATACAGATATAACCTTTCATCATTTATTATCAGAGTAAAAAAAACCAAGGGATATCAAAAGAGAATAAGAGTATATATTTATTAAGATAAATAAAGCCGTTTTCGTTTTGGCAATATTCTTACGAATTCTTACGAAAAATAAGAACGTTCTCAAAAAAATCGTTCGTTTTGTCAAATTTTAAGAAAATTTTGAGAATATTCTCACCAAACGTAAGAATATTGACAAATTCCGTAAGATTCCTATTTCGCTGTCTTACCGAAAAATTCTATTCTTACCAAAAATGTAAACAAAGGAAATGATGCCAGAAAGCAGTCATGAAATTTTTTTTCTTTTATTTTTTCTCTTTTTTTTAAAAATGGAATCAATTTAATGACTTTAAGAGTAGTGAGATTGCATCAAATATTTGCGTGATATTCACAATTTTAAAATTATCCTTCGAATATTCATTAAAAACTGCAATGATAATGTTTTCACTACGTAGTAGGCCCGTTTTGGCTTTTTCAGCTTTGCCAATTTTTGATGAAAAGATCTGTTACAATGATGCACTTTTCATTTGTTTTTTTTTTGTAACAAATACTATATATATATATATATATATATATACTATATATATATATATATATATATATATATATATATATATATATATATACTATATATATATATATATATATATATATATATATATATATATATATATATATATATATATATATATATATATATATAGAGAGAGAGAGAGAGAGAGAGAGAGAGAGAGAGAGAGATATCCTCCACCGAAGACATCAATCCAAACACTGAATATGATTTTTTTAATGTTTGTAAACAAGTTTATAAGAATAAGAATTCATTCTCGGTCGTTTTGGCACGAAACCGTTCTTAAAATGCGTAAGAATTTGTCTTATCGAGCGTAAGACAAAATGATAAAACGAAAACGGCTTAACTCAATGTATGATAAATAAAGAAAATAAAGGTAATGAATAAGTTCCAGTCTTATTTCCGGGGGTCTTAGAGAAATTCCTCTACAGAGCCGGAAATAAAAATGAAAAATAGTTATGTTTTTAATATAGTACAAATTTATGGACACAGAAGTCCTGAATTTCGGATTTTAGCGGAATTTAAAATTGGCGGAACTGCAGATATGCGTAATCTGCAGAATTTGCGAAATGGCGGAATCGGCTCAGGTGTAATTACGTAAGTATAAGGGGTAATTATAATTATGACATTCAATCAAACATTATTTTACGTATTTGTTTTGCAATTTACAAAGTTATGGCGATTGCTGAATACAATCTGCTTATTATCTTAGCTGCCTACCAGTTTTTGGTCGGTTATCTTTACCATTTATTTAAGAATAACAAACAACGTTAAACTTAACTGAAGTTGCTGTTATTGGAAAACCCGTACTTCATTTAATGCGGGTTTGCTGTTATGGTTTGCATGGTAAGGTGGTCAGTTGTTGGTATCAGGTCAAGAGGGACTTAATTTACTTCCAGAAAAGACTTTCCAAAAGATCATAGGTAGCAAGGGAATATTGAAAAAAAAAATAAGGCCAAGAAAAAAAAGATTTGAGCCAAAGACAAAAACACGGCCAAAGATAAAAACCTGTAATGGAAAAAGTAAGTGAATTAGATTCCATTACTGTATATTAAAAGTAAGTTAAATTAAATATTTAAATAATTTAAGGGAATTTGCTTTAGGAGCTTATTATTTAATAGGAGAAGAAGATCTTACTTAGGGGATAAGATGCTTTAGAATTTAGAAAGAAGGGGATTTTTAAGAATGAGAGATGCTGCATTTAAAGGAAAGAAGGGAATGTAATTATAGATTCCATGCAACCATATATTAATTATAATGAATTATAATGAAGCTATATATTAATATATAGTTATAATAATATAATAGATATATATATATTATATAAAATATATATTATATAAATATATATATATATATATATATATATAATATAAATATACTATAATAGATATATAGATAATTATTATATATAAATATATATATAATATATATATATAATAATATATTATTTATATAATAATAATATATACAATATATAATATATATATATATATATATAATATATATATATATATACATATATTATAATATTATATATAATTATATATATATATATATATAATTTTGTTCTCTAATAGTCTAAGGCTAAGAAGAAAAAAAATACCACTAGATTTGAATATTTTTTTTTTTTTTTAGCAATAATTTCCTTGAGCTGAGAAGACATTTCGTTAGAGCGCGGCACTCGCAAATATAACTCGCGGCACCCCAGGGTGCCACGGCACACAGTTTGAAAACCACTGCATTACTGTATATTAAAAGTAAGTTAAATTAAATATTTAAATAATTTAAGGGAATTTGCTTTAGGAGCTTATTATTTAATAGGAGAAGAAGATTTTACTTAGGGGATAAGATGCTTTACAATTTAGAAAGAAGGGGATTTTTAAGAATGAGAGATGCTGCATTTAAAGGAAAGAAGGGAATGTAATTATAGATTCCATGCAACCATATATTAATTATAATGAATTATAATGAAGCTTACCCCTATCTGATTAAGTAACCTTTATGGGGTTTTTGGTAGATCCGTTCAATTGGTCGACAATTATGCAGGTTGAGAACTTGCGGATGAATGAGTTCCCTTGACCTGCATAACATAACACAAGTTTTAAATTGCCTTCATTTATATACTTATTCTTTTAACACATTTCACATTAACAGTATTTAGCACACAACATTAATAATAGAAAATTTAGGAATTGAAATACAAAAAAAACTAACCTGAATTAAATCCAAAAAAATGTAATGAATTAAAGTTACCAATATAAAAATACAAAAGTGGGAAACTATGGGTTTACTTGGAGACAAATGAATGTTTAAAATAATTAAGGATTACTATTCATTTGTAATTGAATGCTACGGTTTAAAGTAATACTTTTCACTAGAAAAAAGAAGATTGATATATTACATAATAATTGTCTAATAACTTAAATTGGAACATAATAAAGAAAAATAGAAACCAATAAATATAGGATATTCACAATTTCATACCTTTGTGAATTACTATATTTTAAATTATGAATTACCATTTTATAACCTTACTTGATTACCTGAGGGTATAGGACTGAATGGAATCCCCATTACATCCTTCCTCACTAAACTTGGGCCCCAACTCATTTTAAGTTTTTCACGGTTTAGAGTGAAAATAAAGGCGAAGGTGGTTTGCAAGTTTGCAGGTAACACAAGAAACTTAATAAATTAGATGAATTTAAAAAAATTTTACAACATGATACACATGCAAAAGTAACTTTCTTTTACAAGGATTTCTAAAATTATACATACAAAGAATAATACATAATAAAGAATAATTACATACAAAGAATACTTTAATGGCAATGCACAATATAAAATTCATAATTTAATAAGGCTGATTGATAACAACACTCAACACAAAAGCACTAGTAAAACAATGAACACTATCACTTTAAATACGGAATTTCACAGAAGTACACAAGCTTGTAAGCATTCCTTTATGGTATCTATCTGTTCAATGTTGTAGTTTTCAAACGTTGCTGGCGGATAGGTTGAAAAATGTCTGTCTTCAGAAATCCTTTATCCGCTTTTCCAAAATCCGCTTTTCAATGCGGAACAGCAACTGACGCTATTAACACCACAATAAGCAACATCTTTTAATTGTTTCACGCAAAAATGCAAAAAAAATTTTTAGAAGCACTTAGCACAATTTATAAGCACAAAACAATCTCTCAAATGGTGTCATGTTTATTTAGGTGTGGGGAATAGAAGTGGTGCACAAGAAAAATAAAAAAATATTAGTATATGAACATGCTATGATATTTTACATGCATAAGAATTAAATGAAATATTTTTAATACCACTGCGTTGCATCTGCATCATTACAATTGTTAATTTAGTCAGCTTGCATATAAATATCATGCTCGAATTACAAAAACAAAATTATTAATTTTTATTTAGAGTTCCATTCCCAATTCTAATTTATAACACACATGCACACTATTTATCAAAAAGAAGAAGATAGGACAGTATAAGACATAGAGACAGAAATTTATTTAGCTATAAAAAAAAAAACAAAAAAAAAGATTTATCAAGGGGAATTTTAACTTTAAGGGAAAATTTAAGGGAATATTTAAATTTAAGGAATTCTATTTTTATAGATTGGATTGCCTCTTCTTCCGGCGCACATATTCTAATGTAGTCGTTAGGACGTGTTTAAGATCTTGTACTTGTCCCATACTCCTAGTGAAGGGTCGGGAACTCAAGTTGGGGGTATTTTCTCTTCATGTACGAAAGTATAATTGCTATGGTTCAATGCTATATCCTCCGGATTTCCGAAGACCTCCCCTATTATTCGAGCAGGTGATCCCGGAACAGGTAACAACGGGGATGAAAATACGTCCGGCCGAATCTGTCCAAAACCATCGATTGGGATTGATGAAGAAGAAAATCCATGAAACTCAGTTTGCTCTGAGCTTGAAGAAAAATTCAACCCCAATGGACTTACTTCTTGTAAGGGCTCCCGAATGTCCCTATAACTTGTTAGGTCACTGGTAATCGGGGAAGTTGGCCTATCCCGAAAATACACAGGCTCGGTAAGAACGGCTTCCTGGTCTACCAATACCCTCGCGGAAGTTGGGAGAGCATGGTGTTCTACTGCTATCGTTTCCTCCACGAATCCATCTGGTGATCTAGATGAGAGGGGGCAAATAACCGAAGGATACTGGAATCTCAAGGGATAATTGTGTGGATACAGGTCATGAAAGTCCAAGGAAGGTGTCGGAAGTGCATCCTCCATTGGATCCATAATGTTAGTACCACTACTGTCTGAAGAAGATATATACTCTATAAACGAATTAGACTTCTCAGCAGGAGAGAGAACAAACCTAACCCTATAGGGTACATGATCTGGAGTTAGACATGGGGCTATATCAGTAGAAGGACAGTTTTCCTCTACTTGTTGGATATCCCATACGTTTACTTTCTGGGTTAATTCCACGATTTTTTGGGGAAAATCGGGTAACGAATTATATTCATCAAGGGATATTGGGTTAAACTGCAAAAAGCCTTCGAAATTGGCATCCTCTTCTCCCATGGAATCCAAGGTGTCATCAAACAGAGAGGTGTCAGAGACAAAGCCGGAAAAATCAGATGAGGATTCACTGTCTTCCGATGACTCGTCCTCGGATATTTCCAAATTATCCATTACTTCATCAGAATCACCTTCTTCATCGATATCGAAAAAGGCTTTATTGGTTTCCCTATTACGAGAGAGATATTTACGTAGGTATTCTGGCACATCTATCCATCCTCGTAGATGGGAGAAATGGACTTTGTGGAGTTTACCTAATGGATCAGCAAAATGGCGGATCACATAAATTACCTTATTTGGATTGACATTCATAACTAAAAAGGGTCCTTCCCATTTGCTATGGAATTTCATTGCAGCACTTGGGCCGGTACGGACGACTTTCCGGGCCACCTTCTGTCCTGGCTTGAAAGGCTTAAAATTAGCGCTACCTTCCTTCCAGTACTGGGGAAAGGTGTGAGCTGGGGAATGCGCTTTCTGGAGCAAGAAATCAGAGGGGAACATGTTTAAGGCGCTATAACAAGTATTGTTATAAATTAACACAGAGGACGGTAGTTCTTCGTCCCAGTTGGTGGGCTGTTCTAAAACCAAACACTTGAGGATTTGCATTAAGCTTCGATTAAACCTCTCACAAATGCCGTTACTTGTAGGATGAAGAGGGGAAATCCGAATATGCTTAATATTGTGCCGATGTAATGCCTGCTAAAATACGTGTGACGTAAACTCCGTTCCATTATCCGTAAGGATACGATTGGGGATTTTTGGAAGGAACGAGAGAATATGATGCTCTAATTTCCAAAAAAAACTGTGTGGCTAGTTTTATCGGAAATAGGTACAACGGAAACCCACTTGGAGTAGTGATCTATGAACACTAGACAGTATTTATTTCCCTTTAGAGTTTTGGGAAACTGCAGCAGATCCATAGCACAGAGATCGAATGGGGAACTGGCAAGGATTTTTAACATAGGAGGAGTGACGTTTGCAGAGAAATTCTTTTGTGTTTGACAAACGGGACAACATTGGACAATGTCCACCACTACTTGGTTCACTCTCGGATGCCAAAACTGCTTATATATTAGCTGCAGCATTTTATTTCTTCCTATATGCGCACAAGAGATGTGCAGGTTCAAAACAATGTGCATGAGGAAGTCTAGGGAAATCATGTACAGCAGGGCGTCTGTCTTGGTTTTGTAGTATAAGACATCATTCTCCATGACTATTTGTGTCTTATGCATTCGGTATTGAAGAGGTACCTGTTGCTAGTTGACATTAGATTTCTGAAAACCTTTCAATATGAATTTTAAGGTACGATCAAAACTTTGATCTCTTAAGATATCGTTATCGTCGATATTGGGAAGCGTAACGCTTATCTTTCTCATGGGGATGTCTTGTGTTGAACGCGAGGTATCAGTTTTTCGTTTGATTCCATCAGCTACAACAATCACCTGATTTCCGTGAATATAAATGAGATGTAGGTGAGATAAAACAGGCAACAAGTGATTATCTCTAAGGGCTGGAGTTCCCAATATTAATGGATGGTCTACCATATATTTTTGGGGAACGATGAAAAAGTCTGACAGATGGGTACTAAATCCATATGGAAATTTCAACTGTAATTTAACATAATGGGAGATTGGAATACGCTCCTTCTTTGCGAAACCACTTATCGCACCCACGCCCACTTTTAAAGATGGTAGGATTTCTTTATAGGCACCCAATGATGAAACTACCTCCGAACTTATTAAGTTAATACCTGCCCCACTGTCTACAAGACATTTTATTCCAGGAAGAGGCAAATCATCCAAGGTCACGGTCACTACTAGGGGATCAATATCCGCCTGACAGAGGGCTATATGTATGACCATTCCCTCGTCCAGGCCCATCAGATCAGACACAGGAGAACCAGCAAACCTTTTTTTGGGTTCCCGACCAGTGGTTTTCTCAGGGAATTTTCCTACATTCTCTTTTCCGTGTGATGGTAACGTAAAGAGTAGGTTTAGATCTTTATCCATATGGTCAGATTCAGGAAAGTCCCGTCCTGATGTCTCTCCCACAGGCTCCCAAGCCTGGGGAGACCAACGGTTTAAAGGTGCTGAACGAGCTTCATCAGGTCCTTCACAACGGCCCTCTAAGTGGGACTTTGAACAAACATCACAAGGATCCAGGAAACGCCTCGGAGTCCTTTGTGGTTTTTCCTTCATTGGGGACCGGGACTGTTCTCTTCTTGTGGGGGATTTTCTATAGAAAACTTTCTGGACAGGAATTGTTCCACGGGCATCATCTACTGGAGAAGCGGACTTATTTCGACCTTGTCTAGGAGGCGTCCTATGAGTGCACCTCATACCAGAGTGTGGACCACCACAGAACGGGCAAGTGAAAACTCTGGGAAGTGGGGGCGATGACTGTGGAGAACGGGGGGACCTACATTCATCTCGAACGTGCCCTTTCTTCTTACAGTAGCTACAAATTCCCAAGAATTTGTAGCAATCACGCATACTGTGTCCTTTCTTCTCACAGAATTCACAGATGATGACTTTTCTGTCATCTCTGACGTTATAGTGAGAAGAGAGGTTATCTTTACGGTCGCGTCGAGAATCACGGCGATCATCACGGGGACGAGTACCTCCGGATGGTTTCACTTGGGAACCACGATTTGGACGACGTGGTGATGAACGAGGCGATGAACGACGGGTCGGTTTGGCGGCGGCGGTAGACTTTTCCTATCCTGAACTGTTTCTAACCAGTTAGGTTGCAGAGTGTTAATTTGTATAACCGATTCAGTTGACTCGTTTAGCTCATCTCTGTGGGATTTACTATGACCGGATTTCTTTGAGTATCTCTTCTCTTCTGAATGGTTTGATGACTCATGAGAGATGGAATAAGGAAAGTGATCGTTGTCATTTTCTAACGAGTCAGCATAACTCACGATCTTTTCCCATGAGACTCTGGTGTTTACCTCATTTTCCATCATCTTTATATATTCGCGGATGCTTCGTTCGATATAAGGCGGAAGATTACATAAAAATGCAGTCCTAAGGGAATCTTGTTTCCGCATATCGATTCCGTTATATGCGCTTCGCGCTAAGCGTTCCAAACGAAGAACATGCATTCGGATGGATTCCTTATGGTCTCGACGAGCCGAGTGATAAGCGTGTAAACGGTACTCGTTTCGACGTTTCTCTTCATTGTAGAACCATGGTATTAGAGTGTCACGGACGGAGAAATAGTCCCGATCATCTTTGGAGATTAGCTTATACAGCTGGCGGAAACGACCTTCCAGCTGCCAGCCAAGCAATCTAAGCCATTGATGATGGGCATTGGGGTAGTGAAGCTGACAATACGCCTCAAAATCTTCCAAATAGACAAGAAGATCTTGTTCAGCTTCGTAATTATATCGACCGGGAATCGACAACCTTCACTTTTTTGTGATTTCTACGAAACAGTCTGATGGATAGGGAGTGACGTATGTGAAACAGGAATGGCTACTACTTCCCAACAAAATCCTATACGTTCCTTAATTATTATTGTTGTACTGACATGTTGATACACATCCAGTTCAGCGGGGGGCGGAGGGACTCAGTGTCTTTTGCTAACATGTTCGTCGGGACCCCTACAATATACTTCTTGGACTGGGAATGGTTAATACATTAGAAAGGTATTCACGATTCCATAACATATTCCCGGCGGACAATATGGGTCAAGGCCCTTTGAATAAGGAATGGGTAACCAAATGTGATGTATCCCTTAGGGATGGCCATATATCTAACTGCGAGAGGATTTATACTCCCGTATTTGACTCGTTATCTAACCCTAAAAGTCCAGCTAGATGTTAGTCTGTATATACTATCTTCATCATAGCGAAAGGATACATGTGAGATGTAAAACCTAGGATTTCTATATAGAGGCTGGGTGATTATTCTCTATATAGTCATTCGTGCACTTGTTTGGAGAAATTGTGTGTCTTTGAATTAATTTATTCCCTTTTGGGGACGAGTTGCTAGGGATTTCATTTTTAATATCAAATCTTACATTATGATCACCCGCCCAGATTATGATGAGATCGAGGAGGCATAAAGGGAACAATCTCTTCTCCATAGGCAGGGACAATTTTAATTAAGTGAAAGGAAGACGAGCTAGGGGATTTTTCAGCCGAGATAGGGTCGAAGTTCTTTGCCCTTCACCGAAGTCCGTTTATTTACAAGTGCGACTGGTCGTCATAATTTTGCGGAGCCATAAGCTTCAGCTTTTCTTTTGGCGAAGCCAAAGTATGATTTAGCTTTTCCAGATATGGAATAGACAATAAGCCATCATCGGTGTCAGAGTTGGAATCAGAATGTCTATATTCATCTTGTATTTCCAATCGATGATTAGTTATTGTGAGTGGTGGTTGCAACCCCAAGTTCTTTTTTTCATTTGGGAGGTTCATTCAGGCAACAAAAGGTTTTTCGCACCAACAGGGTCTTTCAGATCTGTTCGACGAGACTCGATCCCTACTGCAGTGTGGTTCTAACCTATTCTGATATGGGTGGATTTGCCTCCATGAGGATTTAAAGGCCCCGCCAAACCACCGTGTGGTCTTTCAGGGGTATGTGGATATTTCCACAATCTTGTGAGTTATCCCTCTATGGCTTAACATATGTGAGCGTGAGTTTCTGTATTCTTCAACCACCATCACGTTATTAGCCAGTTTTCCATTATCTATTTTAACCTTTTATTACGAAACCACCACCCACACCCATCCACCGAATCCCCAAAGTATCCTGAACTAAGCAGGAACTTAAGTATTGGAATGTATGGGCGAAGGGAAGGTAGTTGTAAGTGTATTGTATTTAAGAGAGGAGTTACGACACCTCTTGAGCCAATTCCTAAAAAGATTGCAAATATGATTTGAAAAAACCAGAATTAAAGTTCAGACGATGATGATCATTAAGAATGGGAATGCGCACGCTTCGTAAACAAGAGACAACAGTGCCCCTGTTCGGGCGCCAAATCAATTTGGGCTATGATGTAACGGAGACTCATTGATAATTTGGCTGTCCCAAGGCGAGAGAATGACAACGCTAGTAATGTTGAAAAACAATGAGTTGCAGCACTTAGTTATTCTGATCTCCGAAAGTATCCAAAAAGATTATTGGAACTTTATGATTAACAATATAAAATAAAAGAAAAAGGAAGAAAGAAAGGGGGGATGAATTAGAGGAAACTAACCTCTTGGCGATTTTCAGTTACCCTCTCCTTGGAAATGAATTGACACACTTCCTTTACCTTATTCTTTTCTAGGGGTGAGACATCAGTCAAGGTAATTTTCTAGCGGTGGTTCCATCAATGTTCTGGACACTACTGCCTATATATTCGTGAGGGTGCACACTTGCTTTGATGTTGTTTGTGTGAA
>JABUQX010074629.1:20000-30000 GCA_015478945.1 Trachelipus rathkii | reverse complement strand
AAGGCAAGGATCGGTAGTCAGATTCACGAAAATTTTAAGATCGCAGAAGGATGCTACAGGACCATACGAGCTTCTTGTTTATTTTGAAGAACATCAATGCTAAGCATAAGTGGTTAGGGGTGGAGAAGGAGAAAATCTGAGTGGGAGAAGGAGGAAAATCTCAGGAATAGTCAAGAGTGGAATTAGAGGTAATGTTTAGGCAAAAGGTTCGGCTTTAGTAGAGAGGTCCAAAAATGGAAGTTGGATTAATTAATGTAGAGGAAGGAAAAGGGAAAAGTAAAAGTTGAGTTGAATAACTTTTTTACAAAAATTGCAAAATGTCTGAAAGAGAACCAGAATGATCATTGCACTTTCTACGGAGGAAAGATTTTTGTGTCATGGCGAATAGATTTTCACGATTCGGGATGGAATATTAAGTTACACTAGTTTATGAAGTTGAAACATTAATGTTAACATCTGTGGCGAATAGAAGAAGTAACAAGCAAAGTTAAAGAGGTTTGTTTGTTTGCTTTAACATGAAAAGAATTAGAATATGGATTGTAGGCCTCCATGCCAGAGAAAATCGCCTCTCGCCGAAGCGATATTATTCAAAAGGAAATCAAAGAGTACGACAGCAAGTTCCGACAGCTTGCGTCAAATAAAAAATGGTTCAAACATTAACTCGACTTCTTTATGATTTGCGGTATACGGGGCCTTTCTTGCGTAAGACTTGAAACGATACGAAGAGGAATAGAGAGTGCGTAATGTATTAAGATTAATCGGTCCACACATAAATAAAGTATGTCAATAAATAGAATAGATTAGAAAGATCAAAATCAAGAATAGATATTTGGTTCTAAAATATCGTATGAGGTATAGCGAAGGCTCCAAATGGGTGATACCGATAAGGCGTAAAGAGTGATATAGCAGAATGATACCTATCTTAGCATAAAAAAATCATTTTTTGCTGTCTAGAGAAAGGGAAGTGAAACGTAGTTACAAATAACTTTTTTGTAATTGCACCTGTCATATTAGAAAGAGTTATCACGCCATTTTCATATTGAGTGTAAGAAAATTGAAAGATCACTATTCGTTATAATGAAAATTGAGATCATCTAAAAACAGTAGAAAGGAGAAGCGGAGAAATTTTGGAACTTAATATATATCAAGGAAATTAATGAGGTTTTATGTCTATTATGTATAGGTAATTACGGACTAAGAGCATAAAGGATAAAGAAATATTAGGAGTATATATGATAAGGATAGCTAGGATAGTAGAGATAAAAAAGAAAAACAATGATCACATGAAATGAGTAATCGTTAGATGTGCCATAATGTGGGTAGATAGCACAAGTTAGATTAAATAATACAATGGGAAGGAGACTGCCAAGAGATATAGTAATAACAATTGATAACAAACAACGGAGTCAATATTGGCTTACGGTGAATAGTCATCTAGCAAACAGCACTTATGTGATTATGTTATAATATAGATGTGACATACATAATCAAAAAAAGGAAAATAATAGTGAGATAAACTGTGTATAGTGTTTGCTCTCGCAGGAGATGGACAGGACAGACTCAGCTCCTGTAGTTGTTCGGTTAAGAACAGGAGGTGAGGTCTTCTATGTGTGTAATATTTAAGAATAAAATGAGATGGTGATTAGTATAAAGCATAAACTAGTAGTGTAGTTAACATTGTGCATGAGTCGAGAGGCGTACGTGTCAAAAAAGCGGGAAGAGGGGCTTTAGTGAGAGCAGGCAACGCTAACACTCTCTACACGTCGGTAGAAGGTAGAGATGAATATATATCCTTTGAAAGAAATGTTGAAACTCTCGGAAGAAATGAGGCTGAATTGCAATTAGGGCTAGTTCGTGTGTGTCCAATAAAGAGGATGAAGCCATGAAGCCAAACTTTTCACTCAGTGGAATTATACCCAATGGGACGGCGAGGGTACCTTTTATCTTTTCCGGAAGTTTGATAACGTCCTCCTTATGATTTTACTTTTAATCTTTTGAGATTTAGTCTATGCTCTATTCTGGAGCAGAGAATTCTATAATTATATATATTATATATATATATATATAATCTATTTTTAACTCATAATCAAGTTATTTAGTTTCTGATAGCAATACTAGACATATAACTGTATATATATCTCATTTATCTACTAAAGAGATTAGCGTTAGATTACTAAGAATATAGTAATATATATTATATATATATATAGAGTGAAACTTAGACATATATATATAATATGTATACCAAATTCCTGACTTGATTATATAAATTAATGTATAATAAGTGATTTTTGATGGATTTTGTGTAGGACTATGAAGAAGAGTTAAGTGAATATAAATATGTGGTGATTAATTTATTAAAATATAATCTTATAATATATTATAAGACTCGCTCTATATATAATAATAATCAATTATTAATATATAATATATATATCATACTAGTATAAGTGAATGAAAAGGAGTTACATAAATTAAGAAATTATCATATGAGTAATATCAGAGTTTATTATCTTCTATATATGAGCATCAGTGGCTTTAGACACTAGTTATATTGAGCGAACATAATATACTAAGAATAAAACCTATAAGGATTATATATATAATTTGGTAAGTTTTTTTTTTTTTTTATTAAATATCACACTTACCATCTCTTTGTTTTACCTCATTATACATAATTATATAAGTAATAAGAAACAACATGCAAATCGTTATTGTTATTTAAGTATTAATCGGAAAACGTAGATGCTATAGACTAGCTGTGCGTATAGATTATAAATACTATGAGATTCTCTAATTAAACTAACCTTCATATCCTTTTCATTGCTCCACCATCAATACATCGCTCGAATATGAATCTATCTTTCATTTATCTTTTATTATTATATTATATTATTTATATATTATTATTATTATTATTATTTAATTAATTTATATATTAATTTATTATTATTTAATTTCAATTTAATTTATTATTTAATTATTTAATTTAATTTAATTATAATTTATTAATTAATTTAGTTAATTATAGGATTTATATAATTAATTATTATTAATTTATATTATATTTATATATTATTATTATATATTTATATAATTATATATATATATATATATATATGTATTTTCTAATTATTTATCATTTTTATTTATATTTATATTTAATATATTATTTTAATATATATATTACATTAAGATTTGTTAATGATAGTTTTACTTTTTATTTTGATAATTATTTATTTAGTTTGTTATTTATTTGTGTTATTTCACTTCTACATTATTTACTCTAGGCCATGTATGTGATGATATCAATTATAAATAATAGGTTTGAAATATGCTGGTAATAAACTGAATAATATGTGTATCCTGGATAGAGTCTTCTGAATTTAGAAAAAGAGGACAGTCACATATTATTACCTGATTATATCACCGGTTCTCAAATCCTTTTAATTACATATATACTGTTTTAATTATTCACACATTATTATTATTATATTATTATTATTATTATTTATTGGTAAAAATTCAAAAGAATAAAATTCAAAAAAAAAAAAATTCAATTCTCAATACACTAGCTACTTACAATAAAAGAAATTGAGCTTAGAGAAAAAAAAAAAAAAACAGTTAAAATAAAAAAAATAGATAATATAAATAAATAAATAGAAAATACATAATACATAACGAATTTCAGCAAGTTTTTTTTGAATTTGCTCAAAAAATATTTGGCATTATAACGAAACTTTAACAGCATCTATCATATACGCACGGAGGAGTTTATTTTGAAATGTCAATGCTGAATATTTTCTCTAATTTCTTTTTTAGAGTTTTGATGAATCGTAAGAGGCACCTTGTCTTTTTCCACCTTGGTCCATACCAACCATCAAAGGGAATATTAGAGGGATCTGAAATATATCAATTTTAAAGTTTTGTAAATATATTATTTATTCATTATAAACTTCGTTGGGCGAAAAGAAATATAATACTTCGGACGTATGTTTTTTTTTTTATAGTGAATATATAATATATTGAACATATTTTAAATCAATCGACATAGACTAATTTGACAGAAGATATTGCGGCATACGATAGCTTATCAAAAATATCTCGTAAATACCCTTTTTATTCGGTTGATAATAATAATTTTCTGAATCTAATTCTTCTTCAGAGTTTCGAATTTTGTGATAAAAATGAAATAAAAAAACATCTATAAAGCATTTTTCTGTTCTCTACGACTGAATACAGGTAATAATTAGTTGTCCTTTACATATAAAATACTACTACTCAATAACATTTTAACCTATTAACTTTTAAAAAACTTATAGAATGGTTTGTTTTTTTTATACTTAATGTTTAGCGATAATGTTGTTTGGTGTAATTATTTGGGGGGAAGTTTTTCTATTTTGGAGTGTACCAAATCAGCTTGGTTTTTAGTATGCCTGTGCGAACGGTAGCGAGCTAGTGTTGACTTTGGAAAACTTCTCTGGAATAAAGAGAATTAAGGAATCAACGAATTCTGGAGTAGGCATTATAATTATGGTAATTTAAAATTTCTATTTGTTATTTTTATAAAGACTTTAAAAAAATATAATCTTTATTAATTGAAATTCTAGAATTATTTTTATGAGCTTATTATTTATTTCTTTAATATGTTGTTTTTATGATATAACAATTGTTTGCAATGTTTTTTTTCTAAAATTATTATTTATATTGTATATAATTTTATTTCTTGGGCATATTGTAAAATGCTATTTTTTGGCGGTTTTTCTGAAGGTTGAGACTGTTTTTTTTAAAGATAAGATTGTGTTTCGGTTAATCAAAATGCAAAACCTGACGAGCGTAAAGCCATTGAGAAAATTTGTCAAATGTTAAAAAGTAAGTATATTCAAGTTAAAGGTAATCGATTCGTACTATGTATAACATGCTGAAGATGATGTTTAATAAAAATTAACTAAAAAATAATACCACAATAAGAGTTTTAACGACTTATATTGCTGGTTCGCCTAGTCTCGACATAAGACCAAAACATAATCAAAGCGATCTTTTCAAAAGCAAAGCTACCCATAGCCGGTTGCTGGTCTACTTTTTAGGTATCGCATCGCAAAATGAAAGTTCATTACGTGGGGACTTTAAGAAAGCCACAAACCGAAACCTGTGCAGTGGAGGAAACAAGAAGAAAGATAACTACAACACTGCTTAAACTTCATATATATATATATATATACTATATAAAGTATATATTATATATATATTATATATATATTAATATAATATATATCTATATTATATATAATATATATATATTAATATATATATTATTAATATATAATATATATCATATATATATTATTACATAAACATATATATATATATATATAATATATCTATATAATATATATATATTAATATATTATATTATATATATTATATATATATATATATTATATATAATATTATATATTATATAATATTAAATATATATATATAATATATATTAATATATATATAAATATATATTATATATATATTATATATATATATAATATATATATATATATACTATATATATAATATACAATATATATATATATATTAATAATATATATATATATATATTATATATAATATATAATATAATAATATAGTATATATATATATATAATATTATAATATATAATATATATATATATGCTATGACGCACTAAACGTAAAGTTCTTCATTTTATTACTCAATATTTTAGGATTAAATTATATTTTATATATATATTCTTTAATTATTCAGAGAGTTTATAAATTATTATTATTATTACGTATTATATACATAATTTATATATATATAATATATTAATTATTATTTCTCATAGAAATTGGTGAAATATAAGGAAATCAAATAACTTACTGAATAAATGCAATTTCCAATACTTATTTTTTCTTATTAATCTTCCATCCATCTTATATTCCAGAGGAATTCTAATGTTGACAAAAAACCTTTTCGTGTGGAGAGGATTTCCCCCTTCGTAAGATTCTCTCTCCTCAAAATTCCATACCCCATCAATGGGTGTACAAACTGACACTTATACTAACTTTATCTAAAAGTTAGAAACTGCAATATATTAGTACTCAGTTTGCCAAACGTGTTAAAGTAGGTGGTGAGAAATTAATTTTAAGTATAATCATATATATATATATACATGTAGTTAATCATATATTACTCAATACGATAGTTCATATATAGATTATAAATTAATACTAATAATATCAGTGAGTTTGATAGACATTGGCATATGTGTTTACAAAACACCGAAAAGTTTATATATATATATATTTATATACATATATAGATATATATATATATTTATAAATATATATATATTAAATATAAAAAATAAATTTAAAATATATATATATATATATAATATATCTAACCATGGTGACGGTTTAATATACAAGGTGTATGGTAGCCAATATCTGTATTAGTGCAATCATAATATCCGTGGATGACCCTTAGTCAAGGAATTTTATTTATTAAGGAAGATCCATAAAATAAAGCCGAATGCTCTATCATACCCACATATATCCCACAATATGAATTTTTTCGTCTTCAGTTAACACGTAAACAATAAAACATATCTTAAAAAAAATAGTTTTTATTTATTTTGAGTTGATCTATTATGTATTGAATTGTAAATTTATGTATTTAAATTTCTTTATGTATTTAAAATATACAATGAGTTAAAAGACATATATATTAATATATATATATATATATATATTATATAATATATAATATTTAATTATATTAATATTTATATCATTAATTATATATATAATTTAATATATATATATATTAATATATTAATATAATATATATTTTATACTACATATATATATCTATAATAATATAATATATATATATATATATATTGATAATAATATATATACTTATAATTTCATTGCTATATGTATATAAAGCTCTTCATTACATGTTATGTGCTTTTAAAATTATCATTATCAATTATATTATTTATTATAGTTATATTACTATATAATAATTATATATATACGTATATATATCATATTAATATATAATATTATATATAAATAATATTATATATATATATATATATATATAATTATTAATATATTATATTAATATAATATATATAATAATATATTAATATACATTAATATAATTTAATATATATATATTAATATATATATAATATACAATTTACTTTATACGAAATTTAATTAAATATAAATATATATTAATATATCTTAATATACATAATTATATATAAATACTGTAAAAACTCGTATTATGCTGTTCCTAGATTCAGAAATACTGATAATAATCCTTTTATATTTTATATATTTCATACCTATGTGAAGCGTGGCTTACTTTGATGTGCGCGACTTCTCGATCACTCTATATATATATAATAATATAATATGTATACTTTTAATTTAACATTATATACTTATATATATATTTATTGTAAGACCACCTCATTAAATGGCAAGAATATTAATGAAATTAACACTAAATAATAAAAATAGTTTATAATCGCACAGCTCCGATCCTCCAATATAATCCGCAGAAGAGACATACCTTCTTAGATTTATTAAGTTCAGAAGGAACATAAATCATATTTTAAGATAATCGACACTCAACAAGTGCTCAGAACTCACGTGTATCCCGCGATGGCTCTCATCAAGTTCGTGCGCATAATCAAATTTGGCTAAGACTAAAGTGCCAAACTGTTAGAGTCTTTAGAAAATATATTTTAGAAATTTATGCACTTGGGCTAAACAAATTAAACCACAAACAATAAATAATTTGGGAATTTTATGAGGTTAAAAAAAAGAGCAGATTTAAAATAAATGTGCCATAATATAAGATTTCCCGATTCTAAGCTGCAAAATCTTGAAATGAATGGTCGTAAAAGAGGGAGTTTTATAGTCAATTAAAGTTATGTTGCAACCTTTCACTTTATTAGTATATCCCTATGTGTATAATACTATAGTGTTAACGACATTCATAAACTAAAAACATATATAAGACATAATGAAATGAAAACAAGTAGTTTGTAATATGTGAAAACTAGACCTGCAAATTTCTTCTATCTTCATCTTCAATGTAAGAAAACTTTTCAACAACCTCAGCTGGAGCTTGAATTGAAGAGGATCTTCATTGCCAGTGAAACTGGCAACATGTGTTGCCAAATGAGGAAGATACAGAAATAAAGGTTCTGAAGGATTGTGTTCGTAGACTATTTATATTAATATTTCACAACTCTCTTCGGTAAAAAGATCGGTGGCGTACTTTCCTTTTTATAAAATGTAAAAGGAAATTATTTTAATATTTTGCTGATATTAAGTTATAGATTTAATATATATGTATTAATAATTAAATCCCCATCTCACAATTAATTTATAGGTAATAATTAATTAAATTTAAAAATTGTATTGAATTAAGTTACTTATAGATGACCAAAAATACAGTACCATATATTAGATCTATTTTATATTTCATATATTATATTATATTAAATTTTAATGTTTAATATATTAATATTTCTATATATTTTTATTTATATTATTATTCTATATTATATATAATATATAATATCTAAAAATTTAAATATCTTAAATATTATTATTAACTTGAGGATGTTCTTAAAATATATTTATAAATAATTAAATAATTAAAGAATTATCAATAAGAAGAATCAGAAGAGATTTAATGTACTTATAAATTATAGGTCAAATTTAATTATTTAATTATAATAAAAGTCGGTGATAGATTGATGCTTTATTGTACATAACTTTATAAAGTTCGAGAATAAATTTGTTGAAATAAGGTACTAAGAAGAAAAGAAGCTATTTAATAAAAATTCATAAAAAAAATATTATAATAATATATTATAATTAATTTAATAACTTATATTATATTTATAGTATTATTTTATACTATCTTCATAATATTGCAATATCAATTTTCTCTTTAATTTTGGAGGGACTTTTATATTCAATGTATAAAATTGATCTTATCTCCATACTTTGTTAAATAATTATAAAAGATAATGGCTGAATCTTACTCAGATGCATCTTCTGAAATAATATTATCAGGCAACCTTTTTACTCCATATTCTACGTCCAAAATTCCCTTAAGATATCAAATCCCATTCAAATAAAGTTTGGATTCCAGTATTATTCACGTGAATACAGGATTATAGATATGTAAATACGATGCATGTGACCTTGCCAATAAAAACCCCATAAATGGAGTCAAATCCTCTGAAATAGGAGTGTAACTCCTTCTGATAAGAATATATTCATTCACAAGAGTACCATTTTGCCTTTACGGAAGAAATCATTGTTGTAAGTGAAATATATACTATATGTGAACCACAATGAATTTACAGGTATTCCGGGAACAGTGGTAAAGTTAAGGGGAAGTCCGTATGGTTACAAAACACATTTTCACAATATAATATTATAAACCGAAGAGTAGACTTGGCAAATCACCTAGAAGCATATTTCTTGAGAAATTGTTAAATATGATGACTTTTTTATAAAAAAACGAAAATACCTCTAGCTGTGAACTAATACCTTTAAAGCAATACTAACTCATTTTATAACTACTATCTAAAACTATCTGTATAATACTACTCAAACCTCAACACTACATTAACTCAACTGTTATCTGTTTCACACCAATAATAATAATAATATGATAATGATAAAAGATAATGAACAAAAAGAATTAAAACGTAAATGAAATTCGAAAAATAATAATAAGTATAAACACAAATAATAAAACATATTTTAATGATAATGACATCTTAATGATTTAATAATAATAAAATAAAAATTAATAATGATAAGAATAATGATATAATATAATAAATAATAATATATAATAAAATTATAATAATAAATAATAATAATAATAATAATAATAATAATAATAATAATAATAATAATAATAATAATAATA
>JABUQX010074628.1:77500-81883 GCA_015478945.1 Trachelipus rathkii | reverse complement strand
ATCATTTGAAGAATGGGCCAATATTTGCGAAAAGGTGCTTGTAGAGTCTGATTGGTCTTGTAAAAGGAACTTCAATTAAACAGCATAAAGGCTTGTAAAGGGGCCAGTAATACGACTGCAGGTGGTTGCTCAGTTTTTATTGGGAGAGACAAATAGAGACTCTTAAAAAACGTGTTATGTACACCGGTGATCGGGAGAGCTAAGTTAATCATATTGTTTATCAACTTATTGACTACACTAATCATTCATCTATAACTAAAGCGCTGTTAAATTCCTACGATCGCCTGTAACTTACGAGACTGAGTCCTAACGAAAATTGGATATTTATAAAAACCTTAATGTCATTTCTAGATTAAATTGGTAACTCATCACGTAATATTGAGAAGGTGAGGAGTTAGATATAGGAGGAAACCTGACCAAAGACACTCGTAAGAAAAAAACTTGAGAATACCTTCAAGAATCAATTGTAATACAATTAAACAAATTTGGTATCTTGTAAGAATAGTGGTCAAAAGCTGCATGAAACAACTTTGGAAAGATAGAATTAAGTAAATGATGTCATCCTGCCTCATATTCTATCTATTCTACGATCAGACACATGTTGGACATGACAGGACATAGTTATGTATCCATTAACTCCTAGAAATTTTTATATAAGTTCATTATGAACTAAAATTTTCAGTATAGGAGTAAGGTAACAACATGAGCAAAATTAGTATTCATACATGGAGTCAAAGTCTATTTGCTGATCGCTTAGTTCTCTATACATAGGATACAGGTCTATATAATTAACATACTCTTTAAAAATTAAAACTTACCTATTCTGAATCATATAAAAATCCATCGAAACTCCAGATCATAAACTCATACATATAAACAAAGCACTAATATTTGTAAATACATAATAATGTGGTGTATCCGATAATATCTGCGATTTCATACCGTCCTAAGAGAAAAGCTGCACAAAAATGTGATTATCATTTTTATAAAAAGATAATCTTGATGATTTATAAAACATTGGGATTGCAGGAGATTGCAGATCTACAATCTGCAATTCTCTTTGGGGAGTGTGGATATAACTGTAATATAAAATTCCAATATTATGATTATAAAAGAAAATACTAATAATATAACATTATATTAAATAGCTAAGTGTTAATTATTCGTAGTACAATTAACAAAATTTACAAATTATATCATATAAATAATCAAATACTATCATCTAATATAACCCATCATTAATAGTAGAGAAGAAATGAAGTTATTAATATATTCTTATATATGATTGCCGACAATCGAAGCGAGACATATAATCAGAATAGATACTTACAGTTTCTTTGTATTCAGATTGGTTGGCGATTACTTCTGTAATTAGTAGTATATTTTTATATTAGTGTTTAAGTCATTGGTAAGCATGTGGCTTTGAAACAGTCCGTGATTTATTTCCGCGCATAATTATGTAGATTCTACATATTTTATGACATTCATATTATTAAGTGCCTCAACTATTTGACTATAGTTGAACTTGGAAAAGCAAGTTAATACCTTAAACCAATATTTCTTGAAAGAGAGATCGTATCACTAAAGTATTGTACGTTGTAAGGATCAGCCATCATGAGACCTAATGGGTTATAGAGGAAACGCCGCCTTATACGGTATATAGTATATAAAGGAATTGTATTGTTTTATATGGCATGATCCAGAGTATATAGTCAATGTGATAAGAATCGTTTCTTTGTCAGAGAATGAACTCTAATTATGATATATACACAATATTTATAGACACATGAATGGAAGTAGGGACTGGGCATAACTAATGAGCGTAGTTTCAGCAATATTAATATATATATAGTATTCAGAATTATATAATATAAAGTATAGAATTACTGAATAGTATATATGATACTAGTATAGTATGATATACTATAATATTATAATCTATGATATATTAAATAGTATATATATATATAATAATAGATATAGATACTAAGTATATGATTATATTTACAGTAGTATATGAGAGAGAGAGTAGGAGGAGAGAGAGAAGGAGAGAGAGAGAGAAGAGAGAGAGAGAGAAAAGGTAGAGTGAGTGCGCATTAGTCGCAACGACGAAAATTTACCTGCCATTCGATTGTTTAGTGGGTGAGTAGGGTCTGTACTCAGAATTCCATGTGCCGTAATATGTTCGTCGTTGTTTCTCTGTTCGTTTTCAATCCACGACTGCCGCCTCCCAGAACAACTTATTACAAAACATCACTTTGTTATTCGCACATATCAATGATACACAGTTACTTAACATCCAGTACCCCGATCTTATTCTAGACAACAGTCTTATAGGACATTACTATCGCGCTTTATATCCCATATGAGTGTTGAGGAGAAAGAATTCGCCACATCGTAAAGTCCTCACGTGTTCGTAGGAAGGTGATATAAGAGAGAAGGTGGTTGTTGGTTGAGCTGCCCGACTACCACTTATTGTTTTGCCAGTAAAAAAGCGTAATCACGGCTGTCGATTTCCTATCCACTACTTTTTTCTGTTTCCAGTGTATGTCTATGCACCTACTTCCGTCTTGAAGAAAGATAGGTGGGTGATTTTTACTATATATAATATATAATATGATATAATATTATATTATTAATAATATAAGTATAATATATGAGTAGAGATATGTATATATAGTATATAATATTATTATAATATATATATATAATTAGTAGTAATATATAGTATATATATATGTATATATATAATATATGGACATTCAATAAGATGATGACTCGTTTAGAGGGGAAAATTTAACATATAAGAAAAACAACTAAATTTCGATATTTCTTTATTGTGGCAATTTCTTTTATTAGCGATTTGCATTTTTAGTTTTTAAGAAATTAACAAAATATTATTAATTATTATTATCTAATTATTAATTTATTATTATTATATTATTATTATTATTATTATTAGTTATTATTATATTTATTATTATTATTATTTATTATTATTTAACTTTAATATGATTTGATTTTTTTCTTTTTATTTTATTCTTTTAATTTTCCGATTATTATTATAATTTATGGGTTTTATTTTTAAAAAATTCCACCACGGACCCGCGATGCATAGCGAGTATATATATATATTATAGTATATTATATATATATATATATATATATATATAATATAATAATAATATAATATAAATATATAATATAATATATATATATAATATATATATTTATATATATATATAATATATTTATATATATTATATATATATATATATATATGATATATTATATAGTATATATATATAATATAATTATATATATATAAATATACTTATATATATATATATTATATATATATATATATATATTAATATATATTTTGTTATACTTTTTTGTCACAACCACTCACGGGCAGAGCCATATTCAGAGGAGGGGGTGTTGCACGCGCTCAGTAAGTCAACGAACTTAAAGTAAATTACGCAGTCTAGCACAGACGCCAGGCTTTTGAAGTTGGGGGGAGATTAAATTCAGCCAGGAAACACAGAACAGATGAACGAGAAATTCCACCAGAACAGATGTGCAGCAGGGACAGAGGAAAGCACCGCAGCGAACTAGGCCTGGAGTACCTACAAAACACAAAACTCATGTGCAGACACAGCCCCCCTAGTTCTACGAGGGCGACGTAAAGGTGGAAGTACGCGAGTGATATAAGCTCCCTCGAGCACCTGCCGCTGCGGTACCTATAGAAAGAGATCGCGCCGCAAAGATAGAGGGTCAAGGGAACTGGAAAGTACAGAACTTATAAGCCTTTTGACCTTTGTTTCGACCCTATCCAAAAGCCGGGTGAAACCAAAGCCCCCCCAGATATGAGAGCAGTACTCCATACAAGGGCGGATGAGGCCCTTGTATAGCTGGAGCAACTGAGAAGAGGAAAAAAAGTCTCACAGTCTAAACAGAACTCCCAGTTTCTTTGAGGTCGCCCTAGCAACCGTTGTGATTTGAGGTTTCGAAGACATATTTTTGTTTATATTAAGCCCAAGGATGTTAATATTGTCAACAGGAGAGACAAGAGAACGGTCGAAAGAGGTAGGGAAGTTAGAATGTGCCCTAGAGTGTGCGATTTGTAAAAGTTGATTTTTAAGATTGAATTTCACAAGGTTCAGACGACTCCACCCGGAAATTCTATCCAGATCAGCGAGAATAGAATCGGAGAGATTAAGACGAGAGGCAATTCTAGAAGCAAAAGAAGGAGCAGAATTGAAATGAGTTGAAGAATGAAGGGTCGAGTCATCGGCACATGAGTGAATAGAGTTAGATGTGCAGGTGAGAAGATCATTAATGAAAAGTATGAATAAAGTAGGAGATAAGACAGAACCCTGA
>JABUQX010074628.1:47500-75000 GCA_015478945.1 Trachelipus rathkii | reverse complement strand
TTAACTTAAGTACATTATTTTTTATGAACTAATTTTATGATTTAATTTTGGTCTTATTTGGTTTTTGTGATAAAATAACTCCTTTTGGCTACTACCTCATAATCGCATCGCTCATAGGCATTTGTGAACATTTATACTGTACTTGCTAATGACAAACCGAAAAATCTCCAATGGTACAAATTTGAAGCGTTCGGCGGTTAAGACTTAAGGGTTAAATAAAATAGAAATGAAAAGTTTAGGTGTAGTATATATTCCTGTTACCTGAAACCTAAACCATTTCCTGTTAAACACATCGAGAGTAATGGTAGACCAAGGTAGTTAACAATCTAACAGACTACCGATCCTATTGGGACCCCATAGCATTTAAAGAGCAATTTGTTATCGCCTTCCCGAGCAAGACCATGTACCTTTCGATCAGAAAATCTTGTCGAGAAGGATGATCTTTTTGGTGTTAGTTCATCCTTGCAAAACAGCAGAAGTCCTCTCACAACAGGCGCAGATGATGGAATCGTTTTGTTGTACCGCATAAATAATTTTCTTATCAATGGGTGCATGTTGAGTCTCTTCAAATTTCGATCTGTATCTTTCAGATATTCTAAAACTTTCATGTCTACTGACAAAACAGATTCTGGCTGAATAGCAATATTTTTTCCATAAACCGAAATAGTCCTCTTTTTCACAGCTTGAGACAGTTACGCGTAGTACTTCTCACGAACTCTTTTTTTTCTTGATGGTCCCAGTCTGTGTGTATTGATTGTGACCCACCTCACTCAATTTACATATGGTGGGTGAATAACCCTTTGGAGTAACAGGTTCCTAATTTATTTTGTTCATTTTTTAAATTGAGTAAAGTTTAAAATCTTTTTTGAAAACCTTGGAAGACAGCTTTGATGAGTACAGTGACGTACATAATAATATGTAATTATATGTTGAACATAACATATAATAACTTAATATATATCCATGCACACAAAATAATCTACAAGAAACCCAATGCAGGACAGTCCTCGTTATATAATCCGAGAGATGAGAGGTTATGGGAATGCACATATAAGATTAGAACCCCACAAAATGAAATAGTAGGATTTAGCAGAATATATACGAAGGAAAGGAACCAATTCATTGGTTTGGTTAGAAAAAATGAATGATTGCAAGGCTGGACAACTTCAATAACAAAAAGGCAAAATGACTACTCCTATAGAATTTAACATCGATATCAGAACACAGAATGGATGGAATGAGAAAACTCAAAGAAAGAACTAAAATCTTAAAGGAATCTTATAAAACAGCAAGAAAGAAAGCCGATAATGTAGAGTGGGAAGAACATAGACATGCCCAACACTTAAAAAAAGAGTTTGAAACAAGGCTTATCATAAGAAAATCGATAGAAACAATTGCGAGGGGATTTTTGAAAATAAATGATGAGAAGAACTCTGATTACAGCTCAGGATTGGTGCTTAAGGGACCAATTGGTTGAAAAAAGCAACGAAGGGAGTCATGAATTAGCTCTGATAGGATGTAAGGATGTGTTCTGGGATAATTCTCTAGAGACTGTGCCCACATATTATCCGGATGTGAGACTTGATACGTATGGGACTATAACGGAAAGACATAATACCAAATGCAAGCTCATTCACTACAGACTGATGCAAACTATAATAAGCAATTATTGAGATACTCTAATAACAAGGCCTGCAATGGAAAATTTTTTTCTATGAAATTGTCTTATTTCCATGTATTTGGGTGTGCTGGAATCGAAAATAACATCCTTTCACCTCCAATCACGTAAGGTTTTTTCACAAATCACGTGTAATCATTTTCTTAGTTATTTTCTCTTGCTGTCTTTACAAGGCTGTGTTTACACTGTTTGGTAGTAAATCTTACCCACAAATATTAAACAAGAAGGTCAAGAACCTGTCATATATATATATTATATGTAATAATATATATATAGGGTATATATATTATAACTTGATATGATAGACATATAGTATATAATATAGTATATATATATTATATATATATATATATATATATATATATATATATATATATATATATATAATGCGTCCTGTTGATCATGGTCCTGATGTCCCTGTACCAACTCCACCAAGTTCGTTAGATGATTTTGCGACATCTTATGATACTGACACTGAAGGGAGCAGTTCTGGTGAAGAGTTTAGTGGTTATAACAACGAACCTCAATTGTTTACACAACCAGAATTAAATGATCTTGTGAGGGATTTAGATCTACCGAAGGAGATCAGAGCCCGAATTGTTTTTAGGCCTCAAGGTTGATGGGAACAAATTATTAGGCACCAGGTACATCAGTTTTCCATGGGTATAGAAAAAAGAGTAAAGAGATTTTCTTTCAATACTTTTCTCAAGTAATGAGACTAGTATTCTGCAATGATATCACGTGTTTGGGCTGTTAAGGTATGTTCAAGATGTAAACTATGATGTAGACGGAGGGGAGGTTGGTTTATTGATTCGTCCAAAACAAAGTCCTAAAGGCGTCTTCCTTCATATTGGCATGATAAGTTTGCCCTCAGTAAACCAAGTTGCTCATTCTGTTTATTTGAAAGAACGTTACGAGAATCTGAGTATGATTTTGTCGAAGTTAAAATACAAGGACCATGAGTGGACTATATATGGAGATTTGAAAGTGATTTCCATGCTTCTAGAACAGCAAGGCGGGTACACCAAATACCCTTGTTTCTTGTGTGAGTGGAACAGTCGAAACAAAGCCCAGCATTGGATACAAAATGAGTGGACGAGAAGATCTGGGCTGGAAATTGGAATAAAGAATGTTGTGAAAGAAAACCTTGTGGACCCAAAGAACGTACTCCTGCCTCCACTTCACATCACTTGGCATAATGAAGCAGTTTACAAAAGCTCTCTCTAAGGAAGGGGAATGTTTCAAATACTTAAGGGACAATTTCCCTGTATTATTCGATGCAAAAATTAAAGAGGGAGTATTTGTCGGTCCTGATATTCAAAAACTAATGAAAGACCCACAGTTTGAAACGAAAATGGATGTTAAAGAAAAAGTTGCATGGCAGTCATTCAAGGAAGTAGTAAGTAAGTTTCTTGGAAACAATAAAGACAAATTTCAAAACAATCGTCGAAGATATTAGCAAAATTTAACCAAGAACTGGGGTGTGTCGATGAGCCTTAAAGCTGCCTTATCTTCATTTATTTTGACACTTTCCAGAAAATCTAGGAGCTGTTAGCGAAGAGCAAGGCAATCGCTTCCACCAAGATGTGAAAGAAATAGAGAGGAGGTACCAGGGTCGCTAGAATACAAGTATGATAGTAGACTTCTGCTGGGGTTTGCTTCGAGAAACTGAAGTAGCAACATATAAAAGGAAAAGTCAGAAAAGAAGCTTTCAAAATCAGCAAAAACGCTACTATGTGGCTGAGTAAGGTCGACTTTAAATTTGCGCCCTACTATTAACTTGTAAGTTTCATTTTCATATATTTGCTTTACACATATTTTTCACCTTATATACCTATTTACTTTCAAATTTAAATAAATGTGTTTCAATTTAAAACACTTTTAATTAACCATTACTGATAAGTATTTACTGTTTTCCTTCATGATTTGTCATTACGTTTTGTGAAAAATCCTTACGTGGTAGAGATCAACTGCTGTCATATTTGGATTCAGCACATCAAAACACATAAAGTTCAACAGTTAAACTAAAAACAATTTTGAAAAAGTGAAAAAATGCAGGCCTGTGTAATCATTGGAATTATAAACCCCCTGCAATAGTAGATAATGACCAGATCCAAATTCTATATGATTTTGGCATACCCACCGAAATACTTGTACAAAGTAATAGACCGGATATTGTATAAGTCAATAAAACAACAAGAAAATGCCAATTAATAGAGGTAGGTGTCCCATACGATGAAAAGGTGGCCCTCTACGAAAGGGAGAAAGAAATTAAATACCAAAGATTACGATATGCCATCAGAAGGATGTGGGAGATGGAGGAGGTGGAGGTAGTGCCAGTGTTAGTGGGGTCCCTTGGAGCGGTAAAAACCTCTCTAGAAACCTATCTAGAAAATATCCCTGCTAAAATTGGAACCGAGGAGATAGCTATAGAAGCAATTAGAGGAAGCCTAGGAATAATAAGGCTAGTCTTGGGGAGTTGAGTGTGCGGTGCTATGCCTTAACCCAAGGTTTGGGGACGGTGTAGCACCGAGAGTACCCTCAAAAGAGGTTTTCCCAAGGAAATGAACGAGTGAAAGAGCGAGACAAATGATGTTAAAGAGAAAAAAGATAGATGGGGAGAAGATAGAAAATACACCAGATATGAGATTCAGCAGCATTGCTACAAACATCAGAATAGGAAAAACCAACATAACAAAAGAACAAATAAAGCAGATAGAGGAGGAGGTTGAAGAGTACATTCAAGGAAACGTTCTGAATAAAAATGATGAGGAGACCATCAGTGGGAAGAAGGATGAATGGACACTATCCCGAAATCTGTACTTGATGGCAAGCTATTACATCGGAGAACTTATACCAACAAAAACAAATAAGAGTGAACTGTGGAAATATGTAACTGAAAATAAAGGAGTTCAATGCCAAATATTTTATGGAGTATAGCTTTGGTAGGAAAATCTTAAAAAACGTGGACGGAAAGCTATATTAAGCAAAAACAGTGTAATTTCTTAATTTTGTTAAAAACAAAAGAACCGGGGAAAGAAAAATTGAATCTACATATACCAGCGAAGGAAGCACCTTGAAGAAATAAAAATGAAGAGCACAAATATAGTTGAGAATTAAAATGAAATGACTTTAGAAATTAGTAAGAAAATATAAAAGTAAAACGAACCAAGAGTGCGGCATGCGGTAAAGAAAGAGAACAATATACACAAAGAAAACAGGAGAGAACAAAATAAAAACAATAAGATAGTTATGCAGATTCTTGTAATATCGTAATGATAAAGAGAAAGAATTTATGGAAATATGATTGATATGAAGTGGCCTGTATTTCAATAAAGATCTTTATGACAAGGACATTAGCATACAATTAATTATGAAGAGGATAATAGTTGTACATGACACTTTTGGGGGTAAAAAGGGAAATGAGTGAGAATGAATGGGAAACAGCATCCAGAAAATTCGGATTAGGAAGATGATAGGAAGAATATACAGATAATACAAATGAGGAACTGGACCAGACAGAGAAAGGGACCCTGCACTGGATATGAACATATGAGGATCGTCCAAACAGGAAAAAAGAATCTGTCTTCAAGAGGAGGAAAAGATGTGTTGGATAAAATGGAAATCAGATGCAAAGATAATAGAGATTGTCAATGAGCCTTCTATTTAAGACGGAAATCACAGGGTTGTTGCAGATACAAATAAAATAAAATCGTAATTGGTTCCAAATCTGGAGAAATATACTAAGGGTAAGCAGATAAAAGACTAACCAATAATTAATCTTCTAGTTAATTTTGTATGTTTTACTGAGATTAATAGACTATAATTACTGTAGTTGTTGCCAGGCGCGTAGCGGAACTGTATGAAAGCTAAGTATGTCAAAGCCAAAAAGTTATGGAGAAAAAGAAGGAAGAACTAAAGAAAAGAACTGAAGGAAAAATATAGACTATAGAAGGAAGTAAGTAAGCTAAGACAAGAGGTATCGATAATAGATGCTTACCGACGTGGTGTGATAACATCAGAACAAACTATAAGAAGAGTAAAAAATATACTAAGGAGAGAAAACACAGTACAGAGTAACCAAATAACTCAGGCCATTGCAAGTAGAAAGTTGTTAATAATAGCAAAGGCTAATAAGATTAAAAGGTATGAGAAGAGAGAAAAAGAAAAAACAAAATCAAATGTTTAAAGAGGATCAGGGAAGGTTCTATAGAGAACTACGAAACGATTCCATCAAAGTGTCAAACCCTCCTCCAAAAGAAGAAGTGGAAAGACTCTGGAAAGGAATTTATGAGGATGAAAGAACGTTTAACAATCAAGCAGAATGGCTAGAACAAATAAAGAATAGCCAAGAAACAATTAATATTGAACAAATGGAACATGTAACATCAAAAAAAGAGATGTGAAAATGTATATTAAAAAGAGTAGTAACTTGAAAGAAACCCTTTGGACCAGATAGAGTGTCAAAATGTTGGCTTAAGAAAATAAGAACATTATTGGAACCGCTTACCGCTTGTTATAATAGAATTATAAATGGAAGAGAAGAAATTCCTCAGTGGTTAACAGCTGGAGAAACTGTGCTGATCCCAAAAAGCGAAGAAACTCAGAGACCTGAAAAGTATAGACCCATCACGTGTCTGCCAACTTTATATAAGGTGTTTACGGGAGTGTTGGCAAAAAGGATCCAAGAACATTTGGATAACAATAACATCATAAGCGAAGAACAAAAAGGATGTAAAAATAGTTATGGAACTAAGGATCAATTACTCATCAACAAAATGATTACAGAAAATTCGAGGAGGGCGCAGAAAAACCTAAGTATGGCATGGATAGACTATAAAAAAGCCTACGATAGTGTCCCTCACAATTGGATCAAAGAAGTTTTAAAAATATATAAAATTAGCCCTGAAATTATAAGGTTCATAGAAAATGCAATGAAGATATGGAAAGTTAATATAAATCTTCATTATGAAGAAGGAACTTTGGTAATAGAAGAAGTAAAAATTAAGTGAAGGCGAAAGAACCATCCTAGCAGACTCCATCTCTCCCTTAATACAATTTATTTTTATATAGTCCTGAATCTGCAATTTGCCTTGTGCTTGTATTTAGGATTGTCATTATTGTGATTGTTAAATAACCGAAGAATAACTATTTTCATAACTTACCTTAAATATGCATATATCTATATATATTATATATATAGTATAATATAGTTATATATATTATATAGTATATATTATATAATATATATTATATTATAATGTTTATTAATATAGTGATATATATAGTTATACAGTATATATATATTATATTACTATATATATTATTATGAATTGCTGATGAGTGGACTACATATATATATATATATTATATATAATGATAGTATCTAATATTTTATTATTAGTTGATTAAATAAATTTAATATTCTATGAATTAGTGTTTACTTAACTATATTATATAGATCTATATAGTGGTAATATTATTTTATAATATATAGTAATATATTATATATCAATATATATATTATATATTATATTATATATATATTATTATATAATATATACTATAACTATATATAATATATATATATTATATATATATATATAATATATATATATGTATAATATATATATATATATATATATATATATTATAATATATATAATATATATATAATATATTTATATTATATATATATTATGTTTAATAATATATTATATAATATAATATAACCTTTCTTTCTATATTTAGGTAAATCTTTCATGCATCCTACTCTTTGATTATATATACATAGTATTATTATTATTATAGTTTATATATATATATAATATATATATATTATATATATATATATTATATATATATTTGTATGTATATATATATATTATATTGTATATCTTATATTATATGTAATATAGATATTATATTGATATATAATATTATATTATAGTATGATATATATGATAATATATAGGTATATTATATAGCTATACTATATAAATATAGTGTCTGAATATATATAATTATATATATAATATATATATTATATATATATATATATATATATAGAATATAATAAATTTATATATATAATTATAATATATATTATATATAATATATTTATAAATATATATATATATATATTATATATATATATATATATAATATATATCAACACATATATATATATATATATACTATATACTATATATATATATAATAGTATTATATATATATATATACTATATAGAGTATATATTATATTATAGTATATTTATAAATATATGTATTAAATATATATATATATGTAAATATGTATATATTTTTTGGGCCAGCGAATGTTCGGCATTCGCCTAATGCCGAATATACATTGGGGGGGGGGGGGGGAATATTTTTTTTTTTTTTTTTTTTTTTTTTTTTTTTTTTTTTTCGGGGGTTTTTGCCCCCCCTTAGGGGTGTTTTCCGTGGTTCGACGACGCGGTTTTGACAACCGCAGATCCCCGGACCCGAGCAAGTCCGCAACCGGAAGCGCCACCGCACTGCACCGATTCGTCTTTTTTTCCGCGGTTTCGCATCTTCGTTTTTTCTATAGCTCAGACTACGTTCATGAAATATTTTTTAACATCGTAATATTTCGGGCATGAGTTTTCAATATTCCACGAATGTTTTTATTACCTATGACGTCACATAAACAGGTAAGTCTGTCATTAGCTAAACATACAATATCTTATCAACATGGAATCCTACATAGTCATATATTCTTCCTTAATATTGTTATGTTCGTCAAAGGTATACGAATATTATGTTTTTATGTTTTTTATGAAATATTATTATTATTTTTTATAATGGAAAGAGTCAGATATCCCTTATTATATATATATAGTATATAATAATATATATATTATTATATATGATATTATTATAATATATTATAATATTATAAAAATATAGTAAAAGATTAATTAGATTTTTAAATCTAAGTATCTACAAATAATATTTTTATTTAAAATCATATAAGCAATCGAATATGTTAAAAACGATATTGGATGGGAATATAGATTCGAACTATCAACGTCTTCACCTATTGCCCCTTTGGCCTTTAGACCGATTGAGCTAAAACCGTATATTAGGGATTAACTTGTTCAAAATTTATTTTTTATTTTTTCATTTACGGTTCTAATATAAACTCTAACTTTTTACAATCACTAAATGTTATAATTATAATATATATTATTATACTATTATAAATATATATATATTATAGTATATATATACAATATATAGTATATATATATATTATATTATATATATATATATATAAAAGTTTTTTGCGTATAAGTTATTCAATAACCACAGACATTCATAGTCACAAACCACGTATTCCATACCTCGCAGTCATTCCACACCTCATAAGTAAGGCTTTCTTCCACACCTCACAAGTGAAACACTCTTCATATGAAGACAGCGTGTCAATAAAAATGGGAACATTCCTATATAATGTAAACATCTAGCGAGACAGGATTCCGTTACATAAAACCTCACAGAAATTTCGTGCTACATACACAACATCAACATACTTATATATATATAATATATAATTATAGTATATTATATTATATAATATAATAATATATATATATATATAATATATATATATATTATATAATATATATAATAATATATATTATATATATATACTAATATATAATACCAAATGACATCACACACCCACGTTAAGGGAATAAACGGTAATCTATTTAAGTGTACGAATAAACCATTTCTCAAAGTCAAGTATTCACCAAAATGTAACGAATCATAACACATACTTACAACACACAACACACACACACACACACATGGCACAGATACAACACACATATATATATATATAATACTATATATAATATATATATATCATATATACATTATAATATATATATAGTAGTATATAGTATTATAGTATTATATAGTATATATATCATATATATTATATATATGGTATTAAGGCCAAAACAATATTCGTCGTAGGGGCGAATGTTTTAAACATTCTACGATCACAACAAACACCAAACACACACACATACCCACACGCACAAACAATACACACACACACAAAACACACACACACATAGCAAACAACACAAACATTCATATATATACTGGTATTAAGCGGCTAAATTTAACGTACGTCGTAGGGCGAATGTTTTAACATTTACGAAATACACAAACATAACAATACAAAATAAAGTTCACTGTGATTGATATACAAATATTTAATGTTTGATAGGTAATAAAACGAAACATGAATATACGTAAGGTGTTTAATATCAACTCACTCGTAAATGAATAATCTTCTGTAGTGGTATAGAAGGTTCGGTACTTGAGGAGCTCTTCTTAGAGAATAGTTAAAGGGGGATGAAATTATACTCACTTTTACGATTAAGCATTAGTTGATGCAGTAAAAGTAGCGTATTATAATGATATAGGTGATTCGGTGTCCAATGGTTCATTTTCTTATAGAGTAGGTGATACGGATCCAATCACAATGTAAGTTTCTCTCTCTCTCGTCTCTCTCTCTCTCTCGTCTCTCTCGTCTCCACTTCTCTCTCTTCTCTCTCTCTCCTTCTCTCTTCTCGTCTCGTCTCTGCTCTCTCTCTCTCCTCTCTCTCTCTTGTGATATCAAATGTAAACTAATTCAATATATAGCTATGAGATCATTTTATTAAAAAATACACTTTACAGACCTTAAAGCAAGAATATGAATAACATAGTTTCAAATACACTCAAAGGTGTCTAGGGACATCAATTGAGATGGGGGCCGAACCCCAAATCTATTCTTATTTATCTATGAAAATTTCAAAAAGGATATAAGTTAATAATACATAAACTTACGCTCTAGCGCTATCAACAGCCCCATGTTGTATAAATATATGTAAGCAACAGCCCTATGTTGTACAAATATATATGAAACCTTAACACAGAGAACTTAAGTGATATTCTCTCTTAGTCATGCACAATGGTATATATATGTTGTACAACGCGAGATATTCAAGTTAAAACCTTGCACCTCGAATTGTTTAATGTATTGCTATATCAAGTCCCGTATATAAAGATGATTGTGTATGTGTTATACATGTGTATGTGTGTATGTGTAATGTTTAGTTAGAGGTCGTATACACATAGTCTTACATTTTTTATTTCAAACTGAGGTATTTTATTTATAAAGCGTGTTTCATTACAAAGTTAGCCGTTAAGTTACAAGTTAAAGCATAGAGTTTTAAATTTTTAAAGTTGGAGATAAACGTTAAAGGTTAAAGTTAAATTTTCAGATTTGAAGGATAAGATTTATAATTTTCAATAGCATTAAATACAAATGTTTTTTTTTTTTTTTTTGGAAACATTGTCTTTTGTTTGAAAAACATTTTTTGTTTTTTTCGGGGAAAAAACTTTTTCTTTGATGAAAAACATTTTTATTTTTTTGAAAAACATTTTTAAAAACATTGTTTTCTTAAAAAAAAAGTTTGTTTAGAATTTAATTTTGTGTGAACATGATTTTAGGGTCCATAAAGCAATAAAGCAGTAAAACACTACAGCAAACAGCCTCCAGGGCCCCATCCCCCACCCCCCAGTATACCTATGTTTTACTGCTTTACTGCTTTTACCATACCTTACTATTAATAAAAACATATATGTCACTCCCTAATTTTTTCTGTTCATCATATCAACAGGAAATTTCACATTACCCTTTTTTCTAAAACTTTTTTTAAAATAAACTTAGACTTAAGATAAATATATTTTATTTGTTTACTAAGCCGCACACAGGTGGTAGACGCTTTTATATATATTATATAGTATAGTATATATATATATATTAGTATATAGTATATATATATATATTATAGATATAATATATATATGTATATATATATATATGATATATAGTATATATATTATAGTATAGTATATATATATATATAATATATATAAAAGCAGTTAACATTAACAATTATCCTACTTAACAGTCAGTAAATGTATAACTAACATAGCATCAAAGAAAACGTAAACATATTCACGGACTTTTTCATGCATGACCTTTAACATATCCAATGTTAATTTACATTAACATAGTAAAATATTTAGACCAAAGATTTGGAATTTTAACCTAACTATTGTAATAACTAAGAATAAATCGCACACACAACACACAACACCACACACAATAAGTCCACACACACACAACACACACACACATAGAGAGAGGGAATATTTTGCAACGTAACAAAGTTTCTCATACATTAATAAAGCCTAACATAGCATCACCTTAAAGCTAAGAAAGTAAATGTACCAACGCAACCTACTACTGGTTAGAGCACGAATAAACGCTAACATTAACAAAGTGGTCCATACTTAACAGCAGTAAAGTAACTTAAAATAGTGCAATAGCAGAAACGTAACCTATTCCACTAACTTTTTCATACAGTGTCCTTTAACATATCATGTTAATTTACATTACATAAGTTAATAATTTACAAAGATTTAACGTATCCTAACCTAACTATTGTAAATGAACTAAGAATAGAATGTACAACGACAATCATATCACACACACACAATCAACCACACACACACACACACACACACACCACACGAGCGTACGTCCATCAACGAATATAATGGTAACGTAACAAATGTTTTACATTAATAAAAGCCAACATAGCAACCACCTGAACTAAGAATATAATATACAACGACAAAAAAATTAACAATACCTTAAACAACGAAAAACTGTTTACATAGCAAGTTCCATACTTAAACAACAGTTAAACAGCTAACATTACATACAAAACGGAACTATTCACAACTTTTTTCAAGCATATCTGCAACATATATCAATCCTAATTTTACATTAACATGGTAAATGATTTAACAAAAATTTATCATAACCCCTGTCTAAGTATTCAACACTGACTGACAATAAATTGCTAACGTAGAAAGTTTTTCGCATTAACATAGTAATATTTACAAAAAAAAATCATTTTAAGAAAGAGCACAACCTTGCTACCACGTTCAAATCTAAAACGAATATGACGATAAAATAAGTCTCGAGAGAAAAGATAAGGCAATATTACTGGAACAAACACAAGTCTAAGAGATAGGGGATATTTCAACCAATCACGGAAAGGTATAGGATATTTCAGCCAATCACAGAGTAGGGAAATATAGATAACGGATATGTTCAACATGAAAATAGCATCAAAGAGTCTACACTATATATATATATATATATATTATATATTATATATATATATATATATATATATATATATAGTATATATATATATATATAGTAATATATATATATAATATAGTTAATATATATATAGATGGCAAACATATACATAGGTATACGCCCCCTTTGTAAATAAAAGAAATCGCAAAATAGCATACAATAATAAAGATTATGAAGGAATACATGCTTCCAACCGAAAGAATACGCGCGCCAGGGTTTCACGCCTTTGCTAGAATGAATGAATCCCCCCATGGGGTATCACCCGAAGGGACGTGTAAGCAGGCTGAGGCCTTACCACTCCTTCGGAGGGTAATTGGCTGCTTTACACGTCCCCTTCGGGGTGATATCCCATGGGGATTCATTCATCTAGCAAGGGGTGAAACCCTGGGGTATCTTTCGGTGAAGATGTATTTCCTTTAATATATTTTAATTATGTATGTATGAGGGTTCTTTTATTTTACATAGGGGGGCGTATCCTATGTATATGTTGCCATACATATAATATATATATATATATATATATATATATATATAATAATATAGTATATATATATATATATAGTATATATATTAGTATATAATATATATACTATATATATAAACGTTATATATATATAGATATATATATATACTTATAGATACTATTTATATATATATCATATATAAGTATATGTATATATTATATATATGTATATATTATGTATGCTTAAATATATTATATATATTATATAGATATATATAGTATAATATAATAGTAGTTTGTATATATATAATTATATATTAATATCTAATTTCCTATATATATATGATATATAAATATATATAATTATATAATATATATTATATAATATATATATTAAATATATATATATATATTATATATATATTATATATATATATATATATATATACTTAGTATAGATATAATTATATATATAGTATATATAAATTATATATATAGTTATATATTTTATATGATATTAATATATATAATATTATATAATTTATATATATATATATATACTATATATAGTATATACGGGTAAGACTTTGGATGCTATTTCTATGTTGGACATATCCGTTATCTATATTCTACTCTGTGATTGGCTGAAATATCCTATACCCTTCCGTGATTGGTTGAAATATTCCTTCTCTTTGACTTGTGTTTGTTCCAGTAATAATTGCCTTATCTTTTCTCTCGAGACCTATTTTAATCGTCATATTCGTTTTAGATTTGAACGTCTGGTAGAAGGTTGTGCTCTTTCTTAGATAATTTTTTGTTGTTAAATATTACTATGTTAGAGTAAAAATATTTGTTACGTTAGCATTTATTCGTCAGTCAGTGTGATACTTAGACAGGGTTATTATAACATTTATTGTTAAATATTAGCCATGTAATGTAAATTATATTTCATTGATTGTTGCAGATATGCTTGAAAAGTGTGGAATAGGTACGTTTGTATGTAGATGTAGCTGTTTACGTGTTGTTAAGTTATGGAATTTGCTAATGTAAACAGTTTTTCGTGTTTAAGGTATGTTAATTTTGTCGTTGTATATTAATATTCTTAGTTCAGGTGTTGCCATGTTGGCTTTATTAATGTAAAACATTGGTTACTTAACAAATTTCGTGTGTGTGTGTGTGTGTGTGTGTGTGTGTGTGTGTGGTGTTGTGTGTGTGTGATTGGTGTGTGTGTGGTGTGAGCGAGTTTGGTCGTGCTGTGATGATGGTATAGTGAGAGTGAAGGGCTGATCTGCGTGGTATTCTTAGTTCAATTACAATAGTTTAGGTTAGGAACTACGTTAATCTGTTGTTAATATATTACTATGTAATGTAAAATTAACTTGATTATGTTACAGACATGTATGAAAAAGTGTGAAAAGGTTACGTTTTTGTATGTAATGTTTGTTACTTACTGCTGTTAAGTAATGGAATTGTTGATGTTAGCTGTTGTATTCGTCTTTAAGAGTATGTTAGGTTCTGTCGTTGTACATTAATATTTCTTAGTCGTTAGGTGATGCTAAGTATGCTTTATTAATGTTGAAAACTTTGTTTAGCGTTGCCAGAGATATTCGCTCTTCTATGTGTCGTGTGGTTGTGTGTGTGTGTGTAGTGTGTGTTGTGTGGTGTGTGGTGTGTGTGCGTGGTGCGAATTTTATTCTTAGTTAATTACAATCGTTAGGTTAGGATACGGATAAATTCTTTGTTTAAATATTACTATGTTAATGTAAAATTAACAATTATATGTTATAAAATAATAGTTTATGAAGTAAAAAAAAAGAAGAGTGTGAATAGTTACGTTTTTTGATGCTTATGGTTAGTTAACTTTATACTGTTTTTTGTTCAGTTTTTTCTCTTTGGTAGTGTTGTTTTTGTCTTGTTTAAGGTATGCGAAATTTGTTAATGTTAACTGTTTTTAAGTATATTATTATCATTATATTATATATATATTAAGTATAGTATAGTAGTAGGTTATATAATATATAATATAGTATTATATTCATAGTAGTATATATATGTACTAGTAATAAGTATATTATATTATAGATATATGTAAAGGTCTACCACCTTGTCTCTTAAGTGTTACAAATTCAAAATAATTTCTATTTAAGTATGTTTTTTTATAAAATAGTCTTTAGCGAAAAGGGTAATGTGAAATCAAATATATAATGATTGAACAGAAAAGTAAGGAAGTGACATATATTTGTTATTAATAGTGAGTATGGTAAAGCAGTAAAGCAGTAAAACATGAGGTGGGTGGGGGTGGGGGATGGGGTCCCCTGGAGGCTGTTTGCTGTAGTGTTTTATACTGGCTTTATTCTTATATGGTCCCCAAAATCATGTTTTTCCGTGAAATTTAACAATCGTTTTTTTTTTCTAGAAACGAATGTTGTTTTTAAAAAATGTTTTTCAATAAATAAAATGTTTATTTTTTCAAAAGGAAATGTTTTTCGAAAAAACAAAAATTTTTTCATCAAAAGACTATGTTTTTCAAAAAAAAAACATTTGTATTTAAATACATGAAAATATAGAATCTTATCCTTCGACATGAAAATTTAACTTAACAAATCTTAACCTTCTTAACTTTAAATTTAACTACTAGAATTCTACTTAACTCTAACTTTTGTAATGAAACAGCTTTTCTATAAATAAAGATAACTCAGTTTTGAAATAAAAATGTTAGACCTTATGTCGTATACGACCTCTAGACTAAACATAGCACATACACACAATACACATATAGCAGCATGTAATACACGATACAACACAATCTTTATATACGGGAGCTTGATATAGATACATTAAACACGTCGAGTGGGCAAGTTTTAAAACGGTTGAGATATCTCGTTTTTGTGTAGAACACATAGTATATACCACGTTGTGTATGACTAAGAGGAGGGAATCACTTAGTTCTCTGTGTTAATTTCTATCATAATTTGTACAACATAGGGCTGGTTGCTAAGCATAAATATTTATACAACATGGGGCTGTTGAATAGAGCGTAAGTCTATGTATTGATTACACTTATATTCCTTTATGAATTTCAATTTAAAATGGGTGAAAAACCACATTTTTTTGGTTCGGCCCCAGTCTCAATTGTTCCTAGACCACCTTTTGAGTGTATTGAAACTATGTTGATGTTCATATTCTTGCTTTAAGGGTGCCTGTAAAACGTATCACTGTTTTAATAAGATACTCATAGTATACTTTGATAGTTTTTACATTGATATCATCAAGTTAAGAGAGAGAGAGAGAGAGAGAGAGTAGATGAGAGAGAGAGAGAGAGAGAGAGAGAGGAGAGAGAGAAGAGAGAGAACTCACATTGTGAGTGGATCGGTAACACCTACTCTATAAGAAAATGAATGCTGTGGCGGAATCACCTTTATATCATTTAATACGCTACTTTACTGACATCAACTAATGTTTTAATCGTAAACAGTGAGTATCACATTTCATCCCCTTTAACTATTCTCTAAGAAGAGCTCCTCAAGTACCGAACCTTCTATACCACTACAGAAGTATTATCATTTACGAGTGAGTTATATTAAACACCTTAAAGTATATCATGTTTCGTTTCATTACCTACTCAAACATTAAATCATTTGTATCAATACACAGTGAAACTTTATTTGTTTGTATGTTTGTGTATTCGTAAATGTTAAAACATTCGCCCTAACGACGTACGTTAATTTAGCACTTAATACTATATTATAATACAATGTGCGTGTGTGTGTGTTAGTATGTAATGTATGTGTGTGTGTGTGTGTGGTGTGTTTTGGGTTGTGTGTGTTTTTTAAAGAATGTGTGTGTGGGATGTTTGTGTTGAATTATGATAAGCATTCGCCCTACGACGAACATTGTTTTGGCATTTTCACCTTAGTAGATTGTAGATATTTATAGTATTTATATTTTAGTTATATATACTATATATATATATATATATATATAGTTATTTATAGTATTATAAAGTATAGTATATATATAGTAGTATAGTACATTTTTTTAGAGTTATTAGAAACTATACTATACTATACATATATATTTATATGATATTATAATTATATATAGATATATATATAGTAGTATACTATGTTGTGTGTGTGTGTGTGTGTGCAATAAGTATGTGCTTAATGTTATTCGTAAAATTGGTGAATATCTGTGAACTCTTTAGAAATGGTATTCGTACATACTTAAATATAGTTACTGTTAATTCCCTTCACGTGTGTGTGGTGTGTATGTGTGTTCTAATATTTTTAATATATTATATAATTATACGGGTATAATGTTTTAATATAGTAAGTAGAGCACATATCTGGCAGGAGAAATATTAATAGTACCAGGATTGAGAACAATTGTTCAAGGGTATTTAAAGGTATGTGTTAACGTTTTTATGTTGGTATATTTATGTACAAATTTATTAACGGAATCCTTCTCGCTAGATGTTTCATATATAGGAATGTCCCATTTTTATTGACACGTGTCTCATATGAAGAGTGTTTCACTTGTGAGGTGTGGAAGAAAGCCTTACTTATGAGGTGTGGAATGACTGCGAGGTATGGAATACGTGGTTTGTATATGAATGTCCTTGTGGTTATTGAAAACTTTATATGCGCAAAAAACTTTTATTTGATATATATATATAGTATATTGATATATTATATATATATATAATATATAATATATATAGTATATTATATATTATAGTTATATATATATATATATACTATATATATGTATCATATATATATAATTATTATATATATAGTATATACTATATAATATATATATTAACATATTAGTGGAGTAAAAAGAATATATAAAGTTTGAACGTAATGAAAAGTAAAAATAAAAATTTTTGAAGTAATTCCTTAAACATACGCGTGTTAGCTCAAGTCGTTTAAAGCGCAAGGGCAATGGCCAAGCCGGGTTGAAGGGTTTTTTTTTTCCGAAAAATCCCTTTTATTTCCTTTTTCCCAATATTCCGTTTTAATGTTGATGCTTATATGATAAATAAAAAATATTGTATTCGCTTGATTATATATAATATATATATGTAGTAGTATATATATATATATGATATATATGATATAGTATTTATATAGGTATCATATAATCGGGATATCCTGAACTGTTTCATTATAAAAATACATAATAAGATATAGTAATTCATGAAAAACATCAAAACATAATATTCGTATACCTTTGACGAACATAAAATTATTAAGAAGAGGAATATTTTTGACTATTTAGGATTCCATTTGAATAAGATATTTGTATTTAGGCCTAAGTGATGGCAGATACCTGTTTGTGACGTCATATGGAATAACATTCGTGAATATGGAAACTATTGAAATAGGCGTTACAGTTTAAAATAGGAGTCTATTAGAACGTAAGCTGTAGGCTATAGAAAAGACGAAATTGCGAAAAAGACGAACTCGGTGCGGTCTGGTGCGAGTTGTCCAGCTGTTTGTGCGGGTGCCGTGTCTATTACGTTGTACGAAAACGCGTCGTCGATTCACGTTGAAACCGGCCCCGTAGGAGGGTCAAAGACCGCGAAAAAAAAGCACTAAAGAAAAGTATTCGGCATGTCGCGATTTGTATATTCGGCTTCGGCGAATGCGAACTATTCGCCTCCGGCGAACAGTCCCCATAGTGATCTACTTGAAGACATATGTATTTTGTTTAATTAAAGAAACATATACGAATTTAAATAACGGTGATTAATTTGAATTGCTTTGACTTTGGACTTAGTCTTTTGTAGTAAGAATAAAACTGGACTTTGATAGATTTGACTAGAATTATAACTTTAACACACAATTATACACATAGCAGCTATCTTTCCGCTTCATCTTCATCCTCTCGCCAGGAAGAGTTTTTACACCTTTTGTTTAGTTAATTATTATTATTATTATTATCTTTCTTTCCATATAGGCTCCCAAATATAATTATTCTGGAGTTACTCTAGGAGAATTCGATGCTTGTCTTGGTGATTTCGCTTTCAGTGGCCAGTCCCGTTTGGATTTTTACAATCACCTGAACCTATTATAGACCGCCGTCTTATGTAGACCTGTCACTCTATAAATGCATGCGTTTAACCACTAATGGAAAATCTATAACCCAAGAACTAGCCGAACGCCAATGATACGGGTGTCGGGAAAGTCTCTTGCATTTCAATCTTCCTTAGAGAGATAATATATTTAGGGACAAATTCTCCTTTCAAGATTTTGAGTAGGCCTTGTTTTTCTGTTCCTGTTCGCTTTCTGATTTCTTCTATACTCACTTCATGTCTCTATTGCTGTTTGTCTAAGCACAAGTATTCTGTTGCAATGCCTGAATTACTTACACATACACACAATTAAACACACACACACACACACAGCATATATATATATATATACTAGTATATAATATATGATATATATAACTATATTATATATATATAGTATATATGTATATATAATATATATATATACTATATAGTAATTATATATATATATATAGGTATATGTATATAAATATGTTAATAAAAATATTGTTCCTATCTCCTGGAAATTCCTGTCACTAAAATATTTCTACGTCCTTTTCTTTAAGTATTAGCAACAGAATTTTTCGTATTTAAATTATTGTTTAGAATTTTCTTTTAATGGATTAACCTGAAATAAATTAAATATATATATATATATATATATATATATATATATATATATATATATATATATATATATATATATATTAATTTTATATATATTATATATATATATTTTATTTATATATTATATATAGATATATATGATATATATGGATATATAATATATATATGTATAAAATGTATATATAGTATTATGTATAATTAATATATAATATAAGTATATATATATATATATATATATAATATATATTATTATATTATATATATTATATATATATGATATATATATGAAATTTAATAAAGTAATTTTGCAAGTAAATATTAAGCATAAATAATTGTCTCATGTTGAAAATTTAAAACTTTCTTTAAAAGGTCATATCTACAAAAATGTGTGAAATTGTAAAAAATTCATTTGATTCTCTGAAATTAAGACTTGACAAAACTGATTTTTTTTATTACTACAAGAAAAGAATCCTACTAAGTACTAACCAACTTTATAATTTTATCTTTACAAGCCATCCGTATTCTTTCTGCCGTTGCGGGCGAAGCAAGGGAGAAGGACCCGTTTCTGAAGGCCTCCAAATCTGATGTTGATTTGATTGCTTCACGTAAAGCAAAGAAAACAGATGAGCCAGAAAAGAATGGAGGTTCTCCAACAGCCTAAGAATGCAACAACATAGAATTTAAAACGTGTTAGTGCAATGATCGTAGCCATGTGCTGACGGTGTGTGTGTGTGCGTGAACTTTTCATGAAATATATATAATAAGAATTTTTAAGGTAACACCAAATTGACTATGAAAAACGTACAACTGAATTGCATTCCTATTTGGCAAATAAATGATTGTAGGTACTGTAAGTCTCATAATACCCATCATCTACCGATAATTCACCCTTTCTCCCTGTCTTAGTGAGAACGCTGATATTAATCACGAATTTTATGTTCATTTCCAGTGGGGATCAGCCCGGAACAAAAATTGGACCCTACCCTTAATACAAAATCAACCAATAATTAATCTAACTATTCTTAATATAAATTAAAGGAAAAATATCGAATTCAGAAGGAAATAAATAGCCACCTAGACAAGTTCAGAATAAAAATCTAATCGAATAAAATGGCAAAACCCTTGCTTTGGGCTTGCTATATAAATTACGTTACATCCTCTTTACTTATGTATGAAATGCAGGTGTTAGGGCTTTCCAAACCTTAAATAATTCCATCTTTTTATCTAGATTCGATTTATTTTTAATTAAATGAATGTATATTTGGAGAAATGTTGTTTATTCTAAATTAATAATAAAAAAAAGTTCGTCTTACCTTGGATGAAAATATTGCTTTGGGATTCGAAGAATCTCTAAGTAAAGAAACGTTGAATACTCTAGGAATATCCATAATACCTGAAAAAATATATTATTATTATTATTATTATTATTATTATTATTATTATTATTATTATTATTATTATTATTATTATTATTATTATTATTATTATTATTATTATTATTAGCCTCTAGAAGAGCCACAATCCATATCTCAAAAACTCCAACAGCTACCAGGAAAAGGAATACATTGCTGGAATGCTGGTCCAATTTTAGTGCGGAAAATGTAAAAAAAAAAAAACTACAATAGCTACAGCGAAAAGAAATACATTTTTAGAATCCTGGTAAAAATAGGGAAAATGTAAAAAAATAAAAACATGTTAATAATTATAGTAATATAATTTAGAGACCTTTATTGGTTACTCGTTAAAATAAATAGACTTTCTATTAAATTTTGCTTTTTTTTTTAACTAAAGAATACCCCAAGGGTATACCGCACCGATGGCAGGAGTCGGTCTCTGGCCTTCCGGGGAACTACGGGTAGGACTAATTTCCCCCTCCGTCCGGAACACCTGCTCTTTGGTATTTGGGGTGTCGCGGGGGTTCCGCCCCTTACGGTATGGAAAACGTCCCCCCTGTGTTCCCGTCGGCTCGAACCTCCTAAATTGCCGTGTAATACCTTACAAATAATATATATATATACAATGTCCTAGCACCCCCCAAAAAATAGCCAATTTGTTTAATTTTTTTTTTTTTTACATTTTCCTAACCAGAATTTTACAAGGATTCCAAAAATATATTTCATTTCCCTGTAGCTTTTGTAGTTTTCGAGATATGATTTTTTTTTACAGTTTCCTGTGTAAAATTTTGCCAGGATTCCAGCAATGTATTCCTTTTCCTGGTAGCTGTTGTAGTTTTTGAGATATGGATTGTGGCTCTTCTAGAGGCTGGCCTTATTATTATTATTATTATTATTATTATTATTATTATTATTATTATTATTATTATTATTATTATTATTATTATTATTATTATTATTATTATTATATTATTATTATTATTATTATTATTATTATTATTATTATTATTATTATTATTATTATTATTATTATTAGTAGTAGTAGTAGTAGTAGTAGGTGAAAGTGTGTACTTGGAATTTTGTACGCTCCCGGTCCCTTTGATAGTAAAGCTCCTGATCGAGAATACACTAATTGTTCGAGAGTAAAGAATCCATATCCTTGAATAAACGCCCCTTCAACCTGCCCTATATCAATAGCAGGATTTAGGGAATTTCCAACGTCCATTACTATATCCGTTCGTAAGACCTGAAATCATAGTAAAATTGTATTTTGATATTATGAATAATCGATGCTAATTAATTTTGTTATTTATTTTGACTTACGACATGGTCTCCAGTAAGACAATCAATTTCAACCTCCGCGACAGCGGCTCCGTAAGTGAAGTACCGGAATGGTGCACCTTTTCTCTTTTCAAGAGAGTAAACTTGAAGATTAGGCATCCTGTTAAAATTGACATAAGTTGCATGAAAATGAAAATTAATATTACGGATATATGGTTGGTTATATAAACGGCGACTTCGTATCTGCATTTTAATTTTTTTGCGGTTGAATTGCATGTTTTTTATTGTTTGGCCGCAATAGTTGTGATCAAACCGGAGGATTCTCTCTCTCTCTCTCTCTCTCTCTCTCTCTCTCTCTCTCTCTCTCTCTCTCTCTCTCTCTCTCTCTCTCTCTCTCTCTCTCTCTCTCTCTCTCTCTCTCTCTCTCTAAACTCTCTCTCTCTCTCTCTCTCTCTCTCTCTCTCTCTCTCTCTCTCTCTCTCTCTCTCTCAGCATCAAAACTACAATATGTATAGTACAAGCCTTATAATTGAAAAAGACATAGTTATTGACATATAGATTAAGTTATCAATTTGCATAGACTCAATAACTTATTTATAGCTAAAAAATAAACTTGATAAAGGTAATAGATTAGATTAGTGCAATGTCAAGTCAAAAAGACAATATTTTGTATAAAAAAAAAAGACAAAAGCAAATAGTTTTGTTCTTTTTAATGGTTATTTTAGAACCGGTTTGAAATTTTTAACTTCTAGTTCTTAAATTCGTCATTTATAAAACAATTTGCAAATTGGAAAAAAATTTGACTTTTAGAATGAAACAGTTTAACGTCGATTAAAGTTTGAAAACTTTAACCTCCCTACACAGGCTAACGAATTCGTCGGCTAATATTTAGGACTAGTTTAGGTTTATAAAACTCACTTTTCTTCTTCCGAATTATCGAACTCGTACATAAAATAATAAGGTATACATGAGATGTGTTTGAGTAGCCAATTTTTATTTTTAATTTAGATAAGGGTGAAAAGGTATAGTAGATATAACTATGTCATCAGATAGTACTTAATTAAGAAATCATAAACATTCTTTGAGAAATTTTTGTTTTGAAAACCTTCCGGCACCCTTCTGGCTAACCAGACATAACAGGAAAATTTAAAGTGAAAATTTTAATTGTAAAAGCATCACAACATTGTACTTTTTAACATACGAATCATCAATAAGTCAATGGGAAGTATTTTTAGGAGGTTATGAAATAAAAAGAAATAAATATATTACTGGTGGTATCCTGTAGCAAAGAGCGAGATACTTTCTGCGTACGCTGTTTTTATTACATCTTCCCATGAACTCTCGGGATGTTTTTCTTGAATAGGTTTAAGCCGTTGCAATATTTTTTCGCAGGCATCCTGAAATAAAAGGGAATTATTCCTGTTATAAATGCTTTCCAAGATTTTCTTTTCAAATTATTACTGTAGTAAAATTTACTACCAAATATTTCTTAAGGGCCAGATTATGTCATGCGTGGCAAGGCTTGCTCTGCTTAGCCAACTAAAGCAAAATACCGGCCTCGGGGATCTTTTTATCCTCGAAGATGTACCAGAGATACAGACGGCCATGACAGTATCGGATATGATTCCGAAAAGTAGATGGAAAATATTTTTTACAAAATATTTCTTACGGAACGTCAAACATTGAAAAATGGAGGCCCAAAATACTTCTTGGAAACGTCCAACAAGAGAAATAAAAGCCCTAAGATCGATCCAGGAACTGTCACATAGTTTACAGATGGATCGCTGGTAGCATCTCCAACCATCTTTCAAGTCAAGATGAGATTCCCGACAGCGGAATTTACCCTGATTAACCTAAATAAAAGAATGAGCGGATCAAAACTTGTTGTTGCAACAGCCAGCCAGGTAGTTAGAGAGCTCAAAGCTCATACAGTTGTGTCAAAGCTTGTCTGGTAATATCGGTCCGTCCTACAGCAGCTGGCTCTACAAAACTTAGTTACTCTGATATGGGTGCAAGGGTACCAGGATGTACCAGACAACCACGAGGCAGATCTCCTCGGTAAGAAAGATGCTGAGACTACACTAATGGATCCGGAATCTTTTTATGACCTTTTAAAGGGAACCTTTTAATTTGAACATCGAGCTATTGATGATTATTGGGTTCTTGTCCCTGTCTCAGACAAATGAGTTAATAGTCTGGTGAATCCTCTTAGAGAAAAACAATAGGAATGCTTACTCTTAGTGGGCCTGAAATAAGTAAGATTACTGACTGGCCACAGACCAGTCAGAAATCATCTCAAAAGATGAAAATTATTGAGTGATTTTTGTCGGTTCTGTTGCAAATAGCAGAGAACTCAAAGTATATTCAATGTGTTTGCGAAGCATTAGGCTTGCAATGATGTTTGTATTGCCAGTGTGCTAAACTAAACCAAGATAGCATCAAAATATCTTTTCTTAGAATAATCCATGGGTTGGATTAGAAATTTTAAATAGAAAAGGACATGTCACAAAAGATCCTTTTTATAGAACAACCACTCTAGCAATATAATCTGCTCATAATATAATGGTTGCCTTAAAAAATTAAGGAATTTGTACACTTTGAAACATTTTAGCAGCATTTATTTTATCACTTATTTAGTACCTTTATTTCAGATAAAGTATTAGTCATTAAGTATTAGCTAGCCTAAAGAAAAAATTCTTACCAGTACAGCCATTCCATAAATATCTGAAGAGGCTGAGGCAGCAGTTGGAGAAGCATTTGGAACCGTTGAAGTTGTTGTCTCTGAAATGTATACTTTATCAATCTGAATTTTGAGCATTCTGGAAACTATTTGAATAACTTTTGTATAAAGTCCTTGACCCATCTCTGTTCCTCCGATGGAGACTAGAGCAGACCCATCCTTGTAGATGAGAACCAATGCCCCTCCTTGATTTAAAAATGGTATCCCAAATGCAATTGCAAACTTGCAAGGAATGGCGCTAATTCCTCTCTTCTTATACGTGTTTTTCCTGTTCATTTTTCAAATTATTATTATTATTATTATTATTATTATTATTATTATTATTATTATTATTATTATTATTATTATTATTATTATTATTATTATTATTATTATTATTATTATTATTAGCACCTTTCATTTAAGAAGTTGAATAAAGTGTGAAGAGGGGAAGAACTGAGAGAGATGAAACATTCACCAAACGTTCAAATAATTAAAAGCTCATCAATATAGTGAATCAATTACATCACCATTATTTTCATAAAAATTTCTCTCGCGAACCTTAAATGAAAAAATGTTAGCCTCTATAAATTTTCTCTCTCTAAAAAAAGTTGACTTTTATTGGTCAATATAATCTGAGTATGTTGTATTAACAGGATACTTAAGTTTAAGTAATTGTATAAAATTGTTTATATCTCCATGCTATGTTGTTTAAATATAAAATAAATAAAAAATGATCAAAAATTCATAGGCTTTGAAAACTAAAGATATTTGAAGCTAAAATTATTCTAATAAATTTTACAGTGTTCGGAGGAATTTGAGTGTATTCCGATACTCTCTCCATTATATCTTCGATGATGAAGCAAGCTTGAGGCGTTCCAAATCCTCTATAGGCTGTATTGGATGGTAGGTTTGTTCTGCAGCAATATCCATAAACCTTAAAGTTCTGTATTCTGGAAATTTGGTAAAGGGGTAAATTAAATTTAAATTAAATTAAATTAAATTAAAATTAGTTATCTTATTTCTTTAATAAAAAAAAATTAAAATAAATATTTGTTAAATTGTTTAATAAAAATTTTCTTCAAATTACCAAAATGTATTTTCAATTCCCCCCTAAAACCAAATTACTTTAAGATCTCTTAAAGAAAAGGATACAAACTTGTAGACATTATCAATGCTGAATACCGCTCTGTACATCACACCACCAGATAGATCTAGAGAATACCCTGCATTACTATATAAACAAATGTCCAATGCATCGATTTTTCCGTCTTTGCTGAAACCTACTTTCCAACAGCCTAGGAAAGGATGACGACCACCAGTTATTGTCATATCTTCATCTCGATCTGTAACTATTCTTATAGGCCTTCTCACCCTAATAATAATAATAATAATAATAATAATAATAATAATAATAATAATAATAATAATAATAATAATAATAATAATAATGATAATGATAATGATAATAATAATAATAATAATAATAATAATAATAATAATAATAATAATAATAATAATAATAATACACACACACACACACACACACACACACACACACACACATAATAATAATAATAATAATAATAATAATAATAATTTCCAAATAATTTGCAGCTATGATCAGTTTCAAAATTAACATTTTGGAATAATACTTTGCTGCAGCTATTGCAAGTGGAGTGCTGATCATTTTTGTTCTCGTTTCTTTTCCTCCAAATCCTCCTCCGATTCTTCGAACTTTACAGGTGACGAAGTGACTTGGGATGCCCAGAGCAATTGCAACGCTTTCTTGTGTTATTTGTGGAGATTGCGTGGAGCTGTTCCATTAGGAAAAAAAGTAATTCTTTAATAGTAATTCTTTTAAGTTAAACTTCATTTTCAAAAACAATCTATTTAACTGACGTGCTTAAGACAAACCTTATTATCTCTATTTCATTTCCTTCATGAGGAATTGCGATATGAACGTTCGTTTCCATGTAAAAATGCT
>JABUQX010074628.1:37500-42500 GCA_015478945.1 Trachelipus rathkii | reverse complement strand
TATCCGCTATCCGCATCCGCAATCCGCGGATAGTTATTTTTACTATCCGCATCCGCATCCACGGATAGTCAAAAATCACCATCCACCTCTAATATATATATATATATATATATATATATATATATATATATATATATATATATATATATATATATATATATATATATATATATATATATATATATATATATATATATTAATATCTCATACACATGCAGTCATACATCAGCGAACGTGTGAAATATCCCACGCACCTATATACTTATCATTAATATGCTTACCTGGCAGTTAAAGCTCTTCTATAATCAGTCATTCCTCCAGGTGCTGATGGATCTAATTCTAGTTCTTCTAGCAGAGAGATCAATGCCTTGTCTAACATTTCTTCTGTCAAAGGCATTCCGGTCAATTTCTGTAATTGAATAGCCAGACGATGTTAATATTACTTTTAAAATGAAAAATAAATAAATAATAATAATAATAATAATAATAATAGTAATAATAATAATAATAATAATAATAATAATAATAATAATAATAATAATAATAATAATAATAATAATAATAATAATAATAATAATAATAATAATAATAATAATAATAACCTTCATTGTTTTTTTCGCCATGATAGTAGTAGGTGCCATCCCTCCGAATGCCAGGGCCAAGGACTCGACTATAAAGTGTCCATTTTGGCTTTTGATCTTCACCTTCATTCCTGCGTTTACGATGGCAATATCGTCATCTCGCCGACGAGCTTGCTTATAAGCGAAGAAATGTTCGTTCTGGGAGAGATTAATTACCGTGTTAAATAAAACGGAAATCGATGAATTTGAAGTACGAGTCAATCTGACAAGTCAGACAATTGCATGCGCATTAAAATATGACGATGTAAAGGAAGAAACATTAAATACATTATTTTGCATAAAAATTATTTAAACCTTTTTAAAATTTAAACCAAATGCTTTTCGTATTTAACTAAAATCAGAAACACAACAAATACAAATTTTAGATAAAAAGAATTGCAAATTGAATTAATAAACTTTACTTACATTCAAACAGACAAACTCAGAAGCGTGAGAGAAGGAATGAGATATTAAACTTTAATATTAAAGCGATGGTTACATGTCCAGAGGTATAAAATCTTACTTCCCTTCCAAATTATCAAAATTCGAAAGCTAAACTGACTGCTTTGAGAAGATGAAATTTTCGCTATAAAGGCATCACGAGTCACCTTATACAAAAACATATCTTAAAAAGAGAGAAAAACAAATAATGTACTCGGAAGTTAAGGGAATTTGATTGACTTCAGAACCCTTCCTCTTGCATTGTTTTTCCTATACCCTGTGAAGAACTGGTTCATCAAAGTCTATCTCTCTCTCTTTACATATATATATATATATATATATATATATATATATATATATATATATATATATATATATATATTTATATATATATTTATATATATATATATATATATATATATATATAGTTATATATATATATATATATATATATATATATATATATATATTCTTTCATTGTTGATTATTTCCTTAACAATAGAGTTTTATGTTAAATTTGACTGGTTTTGGTACATTTTGAACATTATTTATATATTTAACATCCACTTGAAAAGATGAGATAATTAATTATTATTAAACCTGAGTTGAATGAAAAGAGAAGTTGATTGGATAGAAAGGGGTTAGGGTTAGAGACAGAAATGGGTTCGACTTTTGAGTCAGATGTAAAAGTGTTACTCGCATTACCAACACAGCTGAAGGTAAGTTTTGATCCAGACGCCATTAAGATGGGGTTTAAATCGCTTATCGGAGAACCAGTCATTATATTTCCACCCATAGCCTAAAAAAAAAAGAGAAAAATCATAATAATAATAACAACAATAACAATAATAATAATAACAACAATAACAATAACAATAATAATAATAATAATAATAATAATAATAATAATAATAATAATAATTCTTTTGTGACCTACAAAATAATTATAAGATTTGTAATAATAATAATTCCAAGTTCAAAAATTATGAGATATGTAAAGTTTCCATATATAAAACCATTATGCAAACTAAAGTAAAGTTGTTTTGACATTAATAAAAATATTAAAGATATAAATAGAAAAAAATAAGGTATATTGCTTTACTTCCAAAAAGTTATTATATGTAATATTTTAAAAAATATATATTTTTATTCTGATTATTTGTAAAAAAAAAAAATAACATTTATCAAAATAAACATATTTTTGAAACTCTTCAAAAAATATATAGTTAAGAAAAATACATTTTTTAGGAAAATTAAATCAAAATTCAAATTTAATTTTTTTTTTCAATTATCAGTGAAGTAAATTAAGCTCAGTAACGGAGCCACCTTATAAAATGACATAGCAATGGCCGAAACAAGCGTGAACGCGAATTACGTAACGCTTACAAAATTATTCCTTAGTCAATCCTATGTCTTTATTTAGATTTCAAGTTAGTAAACTTTTATTCATTCACACTTGGATTGAGAGTACCTCAAAACGGAAATATGAAACATTATGTGCCAATCTTAATTAAAATTTATGGCCGATCACTGTTGTGTATCGCGGTAGATCACATGATACAAGAATCGGAGAAAGTGTGGACATGGCTTGATTTTTAATATTCCTATAAACATTAGAGGTTACGGTTCCTCTAATCCACTAACAGTTAATTAATGAAACTACTTTTATCGTTAGAGATTGATGTTTCGCTAACGTCGAAAACCGTTAGCGGATCAATTAGCTTTCGGTAAATTAAACCCTAAAATCATACATGTTTGTTTCCCCGTATGGTGAACATTTTACAACAGTCGTCTGGTACGTTTATGACACTCCACATGTGTTTAAACATAAGAAGTGATTAGGCAACTCAGCAGCAGTCCCCTACATGCAATAGAATCTGTTGCTTCCGATTTGCAGGGTAGTTCGGTGTTAAATAAGGGTGCTGCTCTTCACATCACTCAACCCGACAGTAAAAGCTAACTTGCGTTAAGATTCCTTCAATTTCTAAATTTCTGATTCTCGTCCGCATGGCAACTAATGGTCCAGCTGTCCTACACACGATCCAACTTTCAGAATGCTGTAGCAGTGTAGTGGTATGTCGAGAGATTTTGTGGTATTGCCAACCAGCCACCTGACATTAATCATATTGTCCTGGCAATCCTATAAACGACCCGATCTGCAGGATTCCTACTGATCGAACCAAACAGATTGGGTTGTGTTTATGGTGATTTAATGTACAATACATTAGTCTTACGTCACAAATTTTGGATGACGTTATCACATTTGAGAAAAACATTTTTATTATGTTATGTTTAATTAAAGAAAATATGCAATACAGGAAAAATCGTGACAATGTCCCAACTGAAAACCAATGTAAATTGATTACTAAACCTGTAATAAAATTATTTTTTGTAGTTTAAACACGTAAAATATAATTTATTCCATCATATATCATATTTCGATGAAATGATTTAAAATTTCAACTCTTTAAGAGATTTAAAGTTAAAAACCTACACCGAAACTAAATTAATATAATAAAAACTATATAGAGGGTAGCGGTTATTGATAATTTCTGCTAATCTGTTCAAAGTTTATTTCTTAGCGTTGTCGAAGTTAGGTTTTAAGTTAGAGGGGTTTAATTAGTGATTTTCGAAGCTAACTTTTCAGTTAGCTGTTTCCAACATTGCCTAAATATGAAATTTATTTTGGTAAGCTTAATTTAAAATCTTTTTAACTTTTGTTTTCTTTAGTTTTTGTTTGAAAAGTCTAAATTTTATGTTTGGTACGGATATTATATAATATTATTTTTATATAGTTTCCTTCACATTAAATAGGGGTAAAAGTTACTTAACGCCCACACGGAACGGGAGGTCGGATCGAAAAAAAAATATCACAGGTAGCCTCTATGATACATAAATAGATGTTTTAGGAGCGAATGAAATTTTTTTTTACTGACCTGACCTAACCTAACCTAACAACCTAACCTAACCTAGGAACTTGTCCTTTAAAACGATGTTAACCGATATATATATCGAACGAGCGATGTAATCGATTTTTTTCGATTATTTCAAGGCAATAGAGCGTCAGGGTTGCCAAAAACAGTTTTTTTTTAACTAAAGGAATACCCAAGATTAAATCGCAAAGATGGAAAGAGTCAGGGTCTCTCGGCCTCAGCGGGGGACGACGGGGGGACGGTCCCACCGTCGGCTCGAGCCCCTTAAAAATATAAATAAAAAAATTAAAACAAAATTAACATATAAAAATTAACTTGATAAAATAAAGCAACATGTGGCAACTCTTCCGCTCCTTCTATTGGAGTTTTAGTTAACACGTGACACTGCAGGGTTAGACAAGTAGGATTCAGCGATTTTTCGATATCTGTCATTTTATGTAACATCCTTTTAAAGGAGTAGTGCCCTAACCTAACCTAATTTCACCCCTAGAACAGGTAAAAAAAATCATTTCGCCCCTAGAACATCAATTTATGTATCATAGATGCTACTTGTGAAAAAAAATTTTTTATCCGACCTCCCGTTCCGTGTGGGCGTTAAATAACTTTGTCCTTAAATAGGAATTGTGTTTTTTTTCTTTAAATTTTTTTTATTGCTCTACTCATTACGAACCATGTTAATAAAAAGAACTTTGAGTCAATTTGGGTAAATTTATTCAGCAAAAGATCAACCGAGTGATATGGCCTGAGGAACTGTTAGATTTACCTTCTTGTATTTGTTGAAGGTTTTACCGTGGTTTTACTAATTTTATTACAAAATGTGTATTTTAAAATTATTTTAATCTCGTTTGATCTTGTTGCAAACATTCTTTAATAGGTGAAATTTCTTAATTTGCAGTTACTTTTTGTTTTATAATTTAAATTTTAAGATTTAATGAAGGCGAGTGTTAATTAATGAAGAAAGTTTTAATTTTTTTTTATTAATATTCAATTCATTTTCAAGGTCTTT
>JABUQX010074628.1:5000-17500 GCA_015478945.1 Trachelipus rathkii | reverse complement strand
GACGTTTACCAGCCTTCTCACATATTTTAAAATGATTTTACAAAGTAAAAGTTTCAAATTGCTTTTCGAGCATATTTACGAGAAAATGTCAGACAAAATTTAATTTATTTAATAGCTAAAAATAATACGTTTGACTACCCTTGTTGGATTTATTTTACACGATTATATAGCATATATATTATAATATAATACAGTAACTCCTGAACACAACCTAAATTACATAACATGTTAAATAAAAATAATATGGATCTTTCTATAGAAATACTATATTTAATAGATACATATATTATAAATATAAAATACTAAAAACATATATTATATATATATATACTATATATATATATATAAACAAAATATATATAAAATTGCCTTACTCCTATCATAAAGGGCGAACAATATTCAAAGGGTTATGAACAATACTCAAAGAAAGAAAAAGACTTAGGGAATAGGTTATTTTGAATTTATATAGTATTTAGGATATATATGTATATATATATATTTTATAAAGTATAATATAAATGTTACATATAATAGTATAAAGAAGATAGAAAAAATATATATATAGTATTGCTGAGTGCTTTCGTGCCATTTGTGATAAAAGGCCGAGGATTTTTTATTAACTATCGATAACAAAAAGATGTCTTTTCTCTTTTTTTATTTATAAATTCTCATATTTTACTCAAAAAAAATTTAATGACTTAAATCCAAATGATCTTAAAAAGTTGTATACACACATACACCGTCTCTCGCGCGCTTGCGCACACACACACACACACACACAACACCACACACACACACAGCACACACACACACTCACTATATAATATATATCAACTTATAATGATAAATTACTAAATTATAATATATATAATATATATATATATATATTATATATATATGATATATAAATATATATTATATATACTAATATATAATGGTACAAAAAGGTTTTTTAATCCAGTTGATTATTTTGTTTTTGTTTTGTTCCTTGACTTTTACTTTTCTTTCTCTAATTTTTTCATTATTTTAATTATTTTTTACTCGATTTATTTTCATTTTTATAAGAGATTTAAAATGTTTGGGTCAGATCTGTCCTTTGGTGTGTGATTCATCGTAATCAGGATGAAAAAAATTTGTTCTTCAAAAATTTTTTTTTTTTTTTTACCAGAAATTGAATGAGAATAACTTTTTTTTTCTACCAAAATAATTTTAAATGTTATTCTCAGATTGGGTAATTTCTTTTTTATGGCGTTTTGTTTCAACAAAATAACGACCAGAAATAAAGTTTTAAAAAAAAACAAAAAATAAAAAATAAAAAAAAAACGGAAAATTAAAAGATTTTTTGGGAAGCATTTTTTTGTGTGCAAAAAAAATGTTTATGAAACATTTAAAAATAACCGGACAGTTATCTTCTGCCGCTCAATAACGTACCATCTCTCTCGTCTCTTCTTTCTTTTACTACCTCTCTCTCTACTATCTCTCTCTCTCTCGTTTATATGCATACCTGGGTCATCATGTTTTAGTCAAAGGAGTATTATATTTTATAGAATATATATATTTAGTTGTTAGGTATTATTTATATATTTATATAGATAATGTAATATATATAATTATATTATATATATAGTTTCTATACCTTCTCTACAAAAGCAGAATTAGAAATATAGCTTATATGTATATTAGTAATATAATATATATGTTTTTGGTTTTTTACTTTTACATGTTTCTCTAATTTTTTAATTATTTATTATTTTTTAGAGCACATTTCGTGAGAAATATATATTATAGTATAGATATATATATATTATATTATTATATATAATATAATATATATATATAATAATATAGTATATATATATATATAATATATATATATATATATATATAATATATATATATATATATATATATATATATATATAGTGCCTATTAAATGTTGATTCCAGCAGCGAAAATCTGAATAACTTTAAGAATCTTATTTTGTTGCAACATTTAGCGCGTAAAACAGTAAATTTGGGTAACCGTACCTAACTAACCTAACTAACCTAACCAAACTAACCTAAATTACCTACCTATATTAACGCTCAAATTATCTTGTGTACAATATATTATATATATATAGTATATATATATATATATATTAATATATAATATAGTATATATAATATATATATATAGTATATTAATATATATATATATAATAATATATATATATCATATATATATATTATATGATTACACTCTCCTCTATTTACACATCATGAACACTATTAATAACAGAACACTTTCTTGAAAAAAATTATTTCAAAGATAGCCCCACATTCACCCCTCCCCATCATCACTTGGGGGTTTGGAGTTGTCGGCCTCTGATGTGGGGTTGGTGACGTCAAAGAATTGACAGCCTGTTCTGGTGCACGGTCCACTTTCTTCATTAATTTCTGCGACCTTTGCAGCATTTTCTCTAATTTTCACTTTGTCGAACACCACCTCTCTTCTTTTGTTGAACACGACCTCTCTTCTTCTTTTGTCGAACACTACCTCTCTTCTTTTGTTGAACACCACCTCTCTTCTTTTGGTGAACACCACCTCTCTTCTTTTGATGAACACCCCTCTCCTCTTTTGTTGAACACAACCTTTTTTCTTCTTTTGTTGAACACCACCTCTCTTCTTTTGTTGAAAACAACCTCTCTTCTTCTTTTGTCGAACACCACCTCTCTTCTTTTGTTGAACACCACCTCTCTTCTTTGTTGAACACCACCTCTCTTCTTTTGTTGAACACCACCTCTCTTCTTTTGGTGAACACCACCTTTCTTCTTTTGTTGAACACCACCTCTCTTCTTTTGTTGAACACAACCTTTCTTCTTCTTTTGTCGAACACCATCTCTCTTTTTTCTGTAGAACATCACCTCTCTTCTTTTGTTGAACATCATCTCTCTTTTTCTAGACATCATCTCTTGTTTTTAACCGAAACACATGTGCTTGAGTGCTCTGACGCCAAACCCTATTTTGTTCCCTCTTATTGTCTTTATTCTCGTAGTTTCTAATTTGTAGTCTTCAAAATTTTGTACTCTGTGGCTTAAGTTCTCATGTCAATCTACAACTAAATTCTTCTGTTCTGTCTCTTAATCACCTTACTTCAATGACTACCCTAAATGATTTGATTGTCTAAACTCCAAAACAGAACAATTTCTATATTCTTCTTATTTCCCAAAAATTATTGTAATGGGCGATTTTAATGTTCACCATCACCAGTGGCTTTTCTGTAGGCCTCCTCACAACCCTCTAGCTATCGTCCAATCGCCTTAACACGCGTCATTTCTAAAGTTTTCGAATCTATCATCAACATGAAGATTTTGAAACATCTCAATTCTTCTAATCTAATGTCTGATAGCCAGTATGGATTTCGAAAGAAACGCTCTACTAATAATCTTCTTTCTCTTTTATCCTTTTTTTGGTCCTTTGCTATTCGGTATTTCGGTGAATCTTTTGCTTCGGCCACAAACATATCGAAAGCATACTATAGAGTCTGACACAAAGCAGTGATTTTCTAACGTCCCTATTACGGTATCTATTCATATCTCTGATTTTATCTCCCGTCATCCTATAGCAGTTTTTGTAGACTGTTACCGCTCATCCTTTAAATCTATTAATGGTGATGTTTCTCAAGGTTCTGTATAACTGACGCCTCCTCCCCGACAAGCTCAAGGCTGCCAAGGCGGAGTTTGAGCATATGCTCGAACTTGGGATCGTCCGCCCTTCTTAAAGTTCGTGGTCTTCCCCCTCCACATGGTACCCAAGGGTATTTCGGATTGGAGGCCGGTGGGGGATTTCAGAGCTCTCAACGCTTGCACGATCCCAGATCGCTACCCGGTCCCTCATACAATCTTCACTTCTAATCTGGGCTGGTAAAACCATCTTTAGCAAGCTCGATCTGGTCCGAGCCTACAATCAGATCCCTGTCGCTGAAGAGGATATCCCGAAGATGGCCATCATTACCCCTTTCGGCCTCTTCGAGTATACTCTCATGACTTTCGGTTTGAGAAATACAGTGCAGACGTTCCAGCGTTTAATCGATAACGTTCTAAGAGATCTCCCCTTCGTCTTTTCCTATCTGGATGACCTCCTCATAGCTTCCTCCTCTCCTGCCGAGCACGAACAATATCTACGTGCCGTCTTTGCCAGATTGGATGAATGTGTCATTCGCCTCAGCCCGACAAAGTGTGTTTTTAGTGTCCCCACTCTTAACTTATTCTTGGACATCACAAGTCTCTATCTGATGCATTTGTCCTCTCGCCAGAGCGCGTTGGAGGCCATTCGCCCCACCTTCTCATTAGTCCTGTCAATCACGAAGCCAGCTTCGCAGTACCTCTGCATTGCTGAACTTCTACCACCGCTTTTCTGAAGTCGGCGCCAATGTACTTCGATCCTCACGCCCTCTCATTCCACCCAAAACAAGCATTCTAACGAAAGGACTGACTGACGAAGCCAGTCTGCTTTTAAGTCTCTAAAGAAGCTCTTGCTGTCTGCCTACTCTTCTCGCTCCACCCTCAGACTCGGCTGTACATCCAGAGCACTGTAGTGCCTCTGATTTCGCTGATCGGAGGGTCACTACAGCAGCACCGAACCGAGTGTTGTTCTCCCCTCCCTTTATCTCTCGCATAGTACACCTCCTGAGACACTTTACAAGTGCTTTCGGGAGGATTACTTGCTTATCTTGCCGCTCCGCTAACTTCCCCTACCTTCTGGAGGGTGCGTGAGTTCCATAATCTCAGCTGAACCACAACCACTTACCTTCGCTATGCGATATCCAGACATGAACGCGCCACTCTCCTAGAGAAACTCGTCACCTTGAGTATGTCCCACAGTTCACTACTGATGTCAGACATATTTCATGTGTCGATAACTTTACTGCTGACGCTCTCTCTCTCGCATCGAAATTGACGCGATTTCAACAGCTTTACCGACCATCGACGTATTATGCCTATGCACTGCCAGGCTAGCTGAATATCCTGCACTTTCAACAAACTCTTCTCTCAAGCTGGGATTGCGCTCCATACTCCCTGGGATAGAGAGAGACTCTATGTGACCGTGTCCCAGCGATCTCCTCGACCTTTGTACCGGCATCATTTCTGTAAGCTTGTTTCCTCAATTTGCACTCCCTTTCTCACCCCGGCCATGATGGTCATTTCACGCAAACTGGTTGATCCCGTTTTGGTGCCTGATATGAATGCCGACGCTAGCAAATGGTGTCCCACACCTTGTCTTTCCTGCCAACGCCATCTAAGTGCAACGTCACACCAAAGCCTCCTTTAGCCCCACTTCTACCTGCCTGATGCGGCAGTATCAGCCGTCTTCATCGACATCTTTGCCCCCTTCCAGCTCCTTGAGCCATGCCGGGGCATCTGGCCCATCGAGCCAAGATCACGCAGCGCAAGGAGGCTACCCTCTCTCCGTTCCAATGCCGGAATCCATAGCTAAGCTCTTAGCTCATCTGTGTTTCTCGCTTCGGCTGCTTCCTCTCCTCGCCACGACGGACCAATCCCGTTTTCGAATCCTCTTATGGAGGAATTTGATGCGTCTCCTGCGGTCGAGAAGATCCACACCACTGTTTCAATCCCAATAAGTGAATGACGATCTTGAAAGATTTCACCGTCAATTCAAGGCTTCATCTTATGGTCAGCCCTAATCCAAGCAATGACGGTATGCTCTGCCTCCTTATGCTCGCCATTCTGTTACCGCTGCTGAACGAGCATGTTGAAGTGTTCAACAGCGGCTGAATAGGTGTATGTTTCCTCTTCGTCTTGCCGGATTTCTTGTTCACAGTCTCTCCTCCTTTCTACTGCCCTGATCCGCGTTCCTTCATACCCGCCTTGAGCGCTGTACTTCGTCGTGGAGACCGACTCCTTCGTTTCCACACAAGCTGCATCCTATATAACTAAGATCTTCTTCCTTGCACTATGTATTCGCTTCGACAATGACTACTACCGCCACGCTCTCCAACTAAGTACGATCTTCCTGTATACATAGAAGGAGAAAAAGATTCACGATCCAACGTCCCACACCACTGAAGTCGTTTTCATCGACCATCTTAAGCCTGCTTTCTTCGAGGCAAATTCAACTTCTGTTCTTATCCTTGGATTCTTTGCCTTTGTGTCCCAGATTTCTCCTCCTATAGCTCCTTCTTTAACATTCCTTATCTCTCCTCCTCGTGCTCTTCTCCTGCCGTCGTCTCACACCTCCTTCCCTCTCCTCCTCGCCCTCTCCTCATCCGTCTCCCTTTCCTTTTCATAGCCCTCCTCCGTACCCCCTCCAACTCATCTTCCTCACCAACAGCCACCAATACGATGCGCTCAGACTTCCACGCTGTACGTTCATCATCATTCTTTGTTTCCTCCTCAGTCCGGCTCGCGGATTCTCAGCCTCCAGCCCACTCGGGCTACTCTTTAAGACAAATACAGACGTCCGACTCTTCCGATGACACGTTCTCAAACTAGGAATCCTGTCCAGACTTCATCCCACACTCCTACCAGGTTATCGAGCAGAGGTAGGCATATACGATGGCCGGGCGAGCTACTGGATTAAGGGTTCGTGCCTTGCCACTGCCAGGGGTACTTAGCTGCTTGATCTTCGTACCTGTAATTAGCGCCGCAATACAAAAGTCACGATTGCGTTGCGTCCACTATGTACCTACACCATCGTTAGCCATGTTTTTCGCAACATCGGAACCGTCTCTTTTCACTCCGACAGACGCCATTTTACGAAAGCAAGCTATATTACTTGCCTCCTCCTATTTTATTGTTGTTTGCTCGAATATAATACTGCTTGGCTTATTTATTAGCCCACTTATCGATATTGCTAACGTGGACTCTGGGGTTTTTGTGTTTCATGTATACTTTTCATGTATACTCATCAACTGTCAATTATACTTTTGGGATTGACTCATCTTGTTTTTATATATATATATATAAATTATATATATATATATATAATAATATTAATATAATATATATATATATATATATATAAGTTTTAATTTATAGATATTTTTATGCGTTTTGTTATTATTATGATAATATGTTATATATTATTATATAAATATATATAAATAATATGGCTGCTGTGTGTGGGCTGCAAATTAAAGATATTGACCAAAGACATCTGGATTTCTAGGGATTATTAGCAGTAGAAGAGATTTAAGAAAAAATATATGAAGTTTTTGGTTTACAAATAATTTTTTAGGAGGTAAATCAGGTCTCCTTTATGCCTTCAAACTGTTTTGCCGATGCGAGTAGGAGAAGAGTTTGGCGTGGCGTATAGGTGCAAAGGATTTTTGAAATTTGTTGGAGAATTTTTACTATATATATATATAATATTATATAGTATATATATAATATATTATATGTATATATATATATTATAATATTATATATATAATATATGTATATATATATATATATATATAATATCTATAGTCTATTAGTATATATTATATATATATATTACCCCTGCTGGTGAAGGTCAGATAGAGGCCCATGTGGCATGTCATTTACAGAAATCCGACAATCTCACGCGCCGAGCCACAGGTCTCTTTATGAGGGATTCGATATGTGTATTCTGCTAGGAAAATGGCGGCACCTAGCAGAACGTATCCGACCAGTCAGCCTTTTATTAAGAATCTAACAACAGAGTGGGGAGGAGATTCTTGAGCGTCGCAAACCAATGTTTTGTATTCCTGGAGATCAGGGCTATGCCGCTGCGTCTAATCTAGAGAGTAGAGATTACAGATTTGGCTTGGGAAAGTATTTTGGGAGTTCGAAATTTCGGGCAGGTTAGCATTGAAGAGGATTTGAACAACCTGTTATTATTTGGAGTGTAGAGGATTTGTTTTGTAAGTTTTCTATTTTGGAGAGGGCGGTGGCACAGTATCATGCTGTAAATAGGTAGTTAAATGTTGATGACATAAACTGTTTGTGTTATAAAGTGAGGGTGGCTGACTTGTCGCTAAAATTTTATTGAGAGAGTGTACGTTGGTAACTCAATGTCCTGTTAACAGAGTTGATTAAAAATCAGGGATATGGTATGAGAATATGAAGTATGGGACGTAATTGAGACCTAGAATCTTTGCAGTTTCTTAAGAGGAATAAGGACATTGTTTGGTTTTATCAGGGATGGAGGGAGAATTGATGTCTGTCTGTGATGAGTGAAGTAAGTAAGGATTCCTTCTGGTTAGGATGTCATTATATTGGTGTTAAATCACAGTTACATTTGCTGAGAGTAAGTTGGTCGTGTCTGGTTTCTATAGGTATAGATGGGCTTTGTATGGTGAAGGGTATGTCATCGGCATAAGTAATTAACTTTGAATCTGGTGTAAGTTGGCAGGGTAAGTCGGTGGTTAGCATGTTGAGGAGAAAAGGGAATAGAATGACTACCTTTTGTTCAAAGGTCTTTAGTTTTATTGTTTGTCAGGGGTGGTGCTTATTAAATTCTTGAAAGGTGTCTATTAGACTCTTAAAATGTGTGGCCAAATAAGAAATTATTAATCAATTTTTTTTGTAATGGTTAGGTAGTGGGGAGTTTATAATTTTGTGTATGAAAAGAGAAAGAGAGATGCGGCTGGGTACAGTATCGAAAGTTCTTCTTGTGTCAATGACTATAAGTTCAAGGTATTTTGTTAGGACTACTAATTATGTTTTGGGAGATCGTAGTCAGAGCTGTAGTGATTGATCGTGTTTTTTTTTTAAAATCATATTGTGAGTGGAAAGTATAAGAGTGATTTTAAGTAACATAATAGTATATAAATAAAATATATATAATGATTATATAAGTTAGGACTATATAAAATAAGTAGGGAAGAGCAACAAAAGCCTTATAATTAACTCATATATATATGTACATAATATATATTATAATATAATTATAATATATATATATATATATTGAATTATAAAAGTTGCTTAAACTGTATAAGCAGCCGTTTAAATCATGTTTTGCCCAAATACTTTTCAAATGGAAGCCAATAAGCATTTTTATTTATTTAGCACGATTTTCTATAAAAGACTAGAAGATGCGAAGACAATGCCAAAAGAAGAAAATTAAGCAGAAGAATAAGGAAGGTTTAACAATTTAGAGAATTCAACAAAACTAGTAATAATACAACAACATTAAAAACATGTAAAATACTATACAAGTGGACAAGACAATGTATATATATAAATTGCTAATTTAGTGTTCACATAGACAAATGGCTCACCAAGGGAATATATACAGAACTTTTAGTATCTAACTAGAATACAGATCAATAAATTCTCAAACTAATTCAGATTAAGTGTGCACTGTATCACCACCAAATTATTCATAAAGTCAAAATAGCACCAAAATATGGCTGTATGAGAATACACTGTTTTTCGAGTAAGAGGAGAGAGAATGGTGTGTGAGGTGAGAGGCAATGGGTTAGGAGAGGAGGAGGTGGAGGAGGACGAGAGGAGCTACGGGACAGGGGTATGAAAGGTTTAATAGGGAAGCTCTATGACAAAGGGTTAGTGTAATATCAGTGTATTAGGTGTTAGAGCTTCTGAATAGGAAACATATAAAAAGTTAATAGATAATGGAGGAATAGTTGAGCAGGAAGCGTGATTGTACTAAGAATAAAAATGAGGAATTTGACAAAATTTATAATTGATATTGGTTATTAAAGATATTAAGGAAGCAAAATAAGTTTATGCCTATAGTATACTGGCATTGGACATTTATTCAATTTATTATGGAAACTTTTATGGGGTTATGAAACATTAGAGGTGGGGGTGGTTCACAGGAAATGGTGCTTGAGAATGGATGGGATGAGTCGGAGGGTAATCCTACCCTATTTATATCGCGAATAAATTGTTTCTTTGAGTGGCGAATATCTGAAGAGAGTTTGAAGAGGATTGGTAGAGAGAGGTTGGGCAGGGTTGTAAAAAGGAGGGGCTTGAAAGTTCTCACGTAAAATTAGCCTTAATTTTATAGGAAAGAAAGCCTCCTTTCCAACTTTGATAGAGTCATTTCCAATCGCGGAAAATATCAGTCCTAATTTATTAATTTGTCACACGTTTATAAATAATGACATTATTACAGACCATAAACATTTGATTATTCCAGGATACTATAGAAAAAAAAAATAAAAAAAAAATCAAGTACTCTTTAGAAAGATTTTCACAACTAATAAAATATTTTTTGAATTTTAATTCAAGGGTAGAATGAGCTATTCACTGGCAAAAAGTAGGAGTGTATTGTTGGCGTTTTGCTTTCTAGAAATAGGGAGCATAGTCCATGGTTAATAACATATTTACATTTCGATCATATTAGATTTAAAAAATATTGAAGCTACGCACTATATGCTGGAACTTATTATTAATATGTTATCCCCACGCTATAATCGTGTCACACGCAGTTTAAAGACATGTATTAACTAATCACCACCTTTTGAATGAAGCGCGTCCATAGATATTTCAGATCCTGTATACATTAAATTTCATCTTCTATATGCATTACAAAGAGATGATACTGTTATTTTGCGCGTGTAAATGCTGAATAATGGCTATATTATATTAATAGAAACACTCAGAAGGTCATATTACAAATATACGAGTGATTGAGTATGTAAAATTAGAGATTTAGATTGATGGCTATACGTTCCATAAATATCATTTCGTTCGAATCAAGTACTGCCATAAAAAATAGCTTCCCGCTAATTTAGTATTAACGTTAAGATCATTTACTGTAGGAATATACTTGTGTGATTTTTTGTAAGCATCTTTTTCTGCATAACGAGCCACAGTATTTATATCAAGAAGCAATGAAGTACAAATTCAAAGAGGTGAGAGTTTTAGGAGGAGATTATAATTTCAATTAAAGGATGTATTCTTGAGCACGCAAGATTACTATCCGAATTAAAGTTTATCAGACAAAACATCTTGTAAATGGGTAAAACGTTCGGATCTTGGCGTACCATGGTAGGTATCAAATGGATCTTTTAACATACTATAGTTATTATTAACTGTATGCCTTGGAACTATTTGCAGAGCGGTCCTTATGTTTCTTCTGCTAATCATTGAATCAAGAACTATACAGATAACACAACTACTAAACAACAGCCCTCATCAACCATGACTTAAGAATAGAACTGAATGGAGGTTAGTCAGCAGCTTTGGATTTTTTGTGGATTGACGTCCCAACCGCTGGTCGTTAAAGTTAGTTTTTTTGTTTGACGTCATTATGCTCTTACTGTAAATAATTATTAAATATCCTTCAACATTATGATGACATATACGTAAAAGAATACGAGTTAATATCACTCATTGGGAGTCAAGACGCGCTTCAAGAAAAGAATCAAAAAAGAAATAAATAGACAGAAGCTGCGACAGTTATATAGAGTAATCACGAGAGGAAAAAAAAAAAGGAGTATAGTTATTAAGGCACAGAGAATTAAAGGTCATACAGTCTAAACACATTCCATACACTCAACCACCTTTACAAATCAAAAGGTATTATTGACTTGGAAACAACCTCTACGAATAGAATAGGATAGAAATAGTAGTGAGTTTAATAGTGAACTAAAAAGAGAAAGAAACAGGATAGAAAGAGATTTATGGAATGTCTACATTCGCTCTGGCCCATACCTCTTTCATTCACTTATCAAATACATCTCTTTTTCCACAATTAATGAATAGCTCGTAGATAATATATACAAAATATAGCAATCTTGAGGTTGCAATAAAAGAGTTTTCCTTCATATGTTTGAAAAAAAGGTATGAAGTTACTATTCATTCCGTGACCAGTAGCTCCTCTTGTAAGCCACTTGATACTGACGTGATTTCCTTGACCTTGATATTCAAGGTCTACCAAACGTACAAATTTCAAAACATATATGTAACATCCGCAATTATTTTGCATATACGAGTATTTACTCACAATTTCCGATGTATATATATGATATGATATATATATAGAATAATATATATACTATAGGTGTATATATAATATATTATAGTAATATAATAATATATAGATAAATATATATAGTTATAATATATATATATACTATACTATATTATTATAATATACTTAATTAAAAATCGGTATTATTTAGTTTATTATAATTTATGTATGTAATAGAAAAAAGTCTAAATAATATATATTATAGTATATAGCTATTTATTATATATATGTATATTATATACTATATACTATATATTAATATATTTTATATATATTATATATATTATTATTATATAATAGGAGAATATAGAATTTTATAATATATATAAGTATTATATAATATATCATTAATATGAGTATTATAATATATTATAATATTATGATATATAATAATATATATATACGTTAATTAAATAATATAATATTATATAATAAGGATACTATATATATATATTACTAATCTTAAAAGTAGATTTTATATATATATATAAAATCACTAGATAGATAAGATATAAGTGATAGTATAT